>JANHFT010006879.1:84055-94745 GCA_032467955.1 Pseudoxenodon macrops | reverse complement strand
TTGATCACATGATCATGGGGATGCTGCAAAAGTCACAACTATGAAAAGTGGTCATAGGTCACATTTTTCAGCGTTGTTATTGCCTTGAATGGTCACTAAATGAACTGTTGTAAATTGAGGATTACCTGTATGAAGAATGTACCCATATTAAATATGTAATAGCAGTTCCCCAACCTCAGAAGCATTTTATTCACACGCCTGCCACCCTTGCAATTCTGAATATTCCCTTATCAATCAATAAGGGTTCCTCTAGCTGACCAATAAACAGCAAAACATCTTAATCTTAAGGGATCAGCAACCTTAAACACTCAAAGAGCCACAAAGGTCCTAACCAGAAGCCCCTTGTTCAATTCTGAAGCCGACCGGAAGTCCGGTTCCCCCACCATAGAGTCTCTTCCTAGCGCAGTGTCCTTTTTCCTCTATATGTCCTAACCGAAAGCCCTATCAATTGTGGAGCTAACCGGCAACAAGGAGCCGCAGCAGAGAGATGAAAGAGCCACATGTGGCTCCAGAGCCGCGGGTTGCTGATCCCTGGTCTAGACAGGGCCATCCCTCTCTTCTTGTCTTCTTGTCTGTATTTTGCCATATGTACTTATAGTGAAAGGGGAAAAAAGTCAAATTTCCGCTCAGTATAGCAAGTCTGGTGAAATAATGGTAAGACATCATGATATCTTGAGGGAGAAGCCCCATGAAAGGAAGCCCCATAAAAAGGTAGAACTGCCCTTCTCTCTGCCATCTCCATTGTGTGTATAAGTAGGTTTTTTGAGGCCCATCAGATCTGATGGGAAATTAAATGAGCTTGGAAGAATGAACATTATGGGATCCTTAATCATAGCAGCCTTGAGTGCTCACCAGAGCAGAAGGACTGGTTATAAATCAAATAAATAAATATTGTGTCACAGCGAAGCTTTATAAAGCATTTGCCTCACTGGCCAGTGTGTAAGAGACTTGAAGCTTTTCCACCTCCTTCTTCAGTCAATGTTTATGGGTTTGACCTTTTCCCAACACTGAAGATTGTAACTTCCCAATATTGTGTTTCTCTATATATATTTTTTCATCCGCAATAAACAAGGAGTATGAGGCGGACAGGGTACAATTTACCTCGTTCTTTCTTTGTCCACTAGCTGGTAAAGATAAGCTTTAAATGCTAGCTGCTAGTGTGATTGTGGAGAAAAAAAGTACGCTCCCAAATGGATGTGTGGATAATGTGCTTGTGCACTGGATGGAGATGAACAAATAAATTGCTACATCTTACCATTAACAAGCTATGTTGGTCTTCTGGCCTTTGTGAAAAGTCAGTTCATGATAATACTACCATAGGCAAAATTTCACATCAAATTACAGAATAATTAGTCTGTCTACTTGCCTTACTTCTTTATCATCAAAAGAAGTACCACAGTACTGGATGCAAATTTTACTAGTATATGGAAGAACAAATTAGGCAAAAATTTCCAGAATAGTAGCTACATTTGATTACAGATTACAGATTAACAGAGTTGGAAGGGACCTTGTAGGTCATCTAGTTCAACCCCATGCTCAAGAGGAGACCCTACACCATTTCTGACAAATGGCAGTCCAATCTCATTTTGAATGTCCCAAGTGTTGGAGCTCCCACAACCTCTGATGGCAGGCTGTTCCACTGGTTGATCGCTCTCACTGTCAGAAAGTTCCTCCTTATTTCCAGGTTGAATGTCTCTTTGGTCAGTTTCCATCCGTTATTCCTTGTCTGGCCTTCAGGTGCTTTGGAAAACAGCTTGACCCTTTCCTCTCTGTGGCAGTCTCTCAAATAGAGAGGCTTTTTCATACTTTTGCAAAAAGTATGTTTGAAACAACAGAGAAGAGTTTGGTGGAAAGATAGGCTTTCAGACTCAATAAAATGTGCTATTATTTATTAAAATTACTTATAACCCAAACAGTTTCCAAAAGTGATTTATAGTTAATTTTTTTAATTGAAAACATAATTATTTAAATATTAACTTACCCAAAAAAATGAATTATCCTGTCATCTTTTCAGATAACAATGGCTATCTGGTGAAAATGAAAGGGTTCCTCCTCTAAGTAAGTTGCTGCAATGACCTTCACCTGATTTCTTTCTTCATGTGCCATAAGCTATTTGCCAAACTATTGGTATCTCCAGAAGGGGTGTTTGCACCACTCCCAGGCCAGGCCCACATCATCATCTCCTGGGCAGTGGGCTAATTTATTTCCAGCTCAGCTGTTGCACAGGAAGAACTGCTCAATCCAGATTGCAATCAGAAACAGTGGAGTTATGTGGGTTCATTATGAGATGGGCTCTTTTTACATTGATGGAGGCTCTTGCCTCCATCACCTCCTAGCTCCCAAATTCTCCTCTCTGTCTGAAGAGGTAAACTTATAGTTTCATTTTCACTGCTAGAGTCACACTTAAACTGAGAAGCCATGGAACATTTCAAAAACTTGGAAGGTTTTCTTTCACACCATTCAAGATTGTTTAAAAGTTTAAAAATGCAATATATGGACTGCTGTCTACTTGGGCTTGGATTAGGAGTGGGGCACTAGGTGGAGTTTCTTTTTGGATTCCCCTTCCCTTCTGTTCAATTGCATAGGTTCTTGTACTGTTCCTGGGGTGTTCTTGACCTTTTAAAACTGGCTATGCTGATGAAATGCTGATGTTCCTGGGGAAATACCAATGTTCCTGAGGCTTGAGGGACTGAACAGGGTGGCGATTTAGTGGGGTAGTGAACATGGTGCACTGATCTTTTAGGGACCTATCTCTGAGAAAATCTCACTGTACAGAACAAAATTCTGTTTTGGTTTCTTCCCTGAGTATTTCATTTCTCCTTCACTGGTTTCCTGTCCACCCTTTTTCATTTAAAAATATAAAAAACACAGGTGTGTTTTCCCAGCTTGGAAAATGCCACCAAATGGCATTTTTATAGAACCGTGGAGTTTGCTGGTTATGATCCCAGTGCTATTTGATGATGTATAAATATCTCTTGTACTAATTACAGCATTATGAATTGGCACTGCTGATTATTGTTCATGGATCCTATTCCTTCAGTTTTTCCTGACTTAGGTTGATAGACAAACAGGGTTGACAGTTTTACAGCTAATAGTTCTGGTGTGCAGTTCAGAATCCCTAGGGATTTCATGAAGGATAATTATTGTTGTCTGCACTGATTTAGGAGGATTTATTTTAATCCCAGGATGGTTGGCATTTTTATCTATAAATAAGCCAGAGAAGGATATCTTAAAATTCTAACGATACCATCTTGTACAGGTTTATTTTTAAAAAAAATAAGCCTGAGTTTATAGAATTGCAGCCCAAAACTGTGTTTTGAAATTTCTCTCCACCATATTCATCAGACATATTCGTCAACAATTCCTAGCATTCCTCATTCAGCATAACCATTGGCAATTGTAGTCCAAACACATTTGGAATGTGTTTGTTTGGGGAATACTGCATCAATACCACAATGTTAATCAAATCATCTCAAAGGCTTGCCACACATTGGAAAAAGTCATTCTTGATCCAATGCTGTCCCACGCTCAAGTCCATTTGCCTTTCTGGTACCATTAGTGTTCTGATTGTTTTCGAGATTACCCTCAGTACTGCTGTATTTAATTGCCTGATAATTCAAGAGAGGAAAGTGGGCAGATGTATATCAGAATGTGTTCAGAGGCTACACAACACTATGTGTGATCTCCCAGCTGTATGGCTCCAATTTCCCATTTGCAAATATTGGATGCACAAGACCCACAAAAATAAGGCTGTCCTTTCCCAAGTAATAGTTTTCCCAGTGAAACAGTTTTTCAGAGATGAAGCACATACACCAAGAAGCAGTGATTATTCAGGCACATTGCCATGAACTCAATCAATCCCACTCACAGAGAGAAGAAAAAATCTGTGAGTAGTAGGGCCAGACATTGCAAAAGCTCTCCCACATTTGGTTGGCTGCTGCTGGCATGAATGAGTGAACAAATGAATAGAGAAATGACATCAGAACGCTTGGAGGAGAAAAACATGCAGGCTGAAATATTTGGAAGTAGTTCCTCATTTGCCATTTTATCTCTTTTTATTTCAGATATTCCTTTCCTTCAAATACCTTCCTATTCACACAACTATCCCATATCCTATTAGAATCATATATGTGGGAAATCAAAGCTTATTGGCTCCAGAAGTTGTGAATGCTCCAACACTGCAAGTTTTAAGAAGAGATTGGACAACCATTTGTCTGAGATGCTCTAGGGCCGTGATGACGAATCATTGGCACGCGTGCCACAGGTGGCATGTGGAACCATATCTGAGGGCACGAGAGGCATTGCCCTATGTCAGCTACAGCGTGCATTTGCATGCTGGCCAGCTGATTTTCACCCTTCCAGAGGGTGGGGGAGGCAGTTTTCACCCTCCCCAGGTTTCAGGAAAGCCTTCTGAAGACTGAGGAGGGTGAAAAATGGGTCAACTGGAGTGAGGCCTGCACACATGCACGGAGGGCAGTGCAGGGGGTGGTTGTGTGTGTATGCACAGGGGGAGGGCATTGCATTATGGGTGTGGGCACGCATGCATGCGACCCACCCACCCCGCACTCCACCCGCTTTTGGCACGTGATGGCAAAAAGGTTAGCCATCACTGGTATAGAGTTTCCTGCCTAAGCAGGGAGTTGGACTTGAAGACCTCCAAGGTCCCGTCCAACTCTGTTATTCTAAAGCAAAGCTTCATTTATTGGCTTCACTCATCTGTCTCATCAACGTTGGTCAGTTCATCATTCATCATAGTAAAGAAAGCTAACACCTTCAGTAGGAAACCTGCCTGTACTTTTTAAAGTTCCTGGCATAATCCGGATTCTAAATTCTGTGGGAGAATCTACCAAAGTAGAGTAAGTTTCTCCTTGCAGATAGTATGGGAGATTTATATGTGACATGTCTTTACTATTGTGTGGAAGACAACAGCTGATTAATAGGACTGTGATGGAGCGAAAGTCTAACCCTAAGAGTGGGAGGGCTGTAAATATCTGAAAGTCTTTGGTCTGTGATCTATGGTGCCTTTTTACCTGCAATTCATGATGCAGACAGAGTTTGAGGCTGACAGCTTAACAGCAGAAAAGATGCCTTACTTTTGTTCTTGGAGCTTGTACAGAAATTGCTGGAGAGACAAAATGCAAGGTAATTAGAAGGAAACGGATGTTTTATGTGCAATTCATATATTCTTTATTTCCTTGCAGTTTTAATTCTGGCACTTGGACAAACATATTATTACCAAAAAAACATTTTTTAATGTGTAAGCACAGATGTGTAGGGAGAAGAGCCAGCTGACATTAAAGCTCAGTTTATGCATTCCTCTCTCTTTCTCTTTCCCGATAACATCTGTCTTTCCTTCTCTTGTCTCCAGCCATGAGCCTCAGAAACTATTAACATGACAAGGGGGAGAATCAATTTCTGGGCCCTTTGAACAGCATTGGATGAAGAAAGCTAACCAAAAGGCTAGCATTCAATGTGAGGAGATGAGAACATTTTAATATATTTTTTTTTACTTGAACATCTTGGATAGGAAATGACCAGTTCCAGGATGAGCACTTTAGTCTTTCACAGTTGTTGGGAAAAGAATGCGATTTGCAGTGATGAATTAGATTTTGTCATTTCTTCGATGCAATCTAAAAGTTCAGATGTAAATGTAAACCCCTATAGGCTATGAAGCTGCATGTTATTATTCATGGAATTTGCAATGAAGCTGTAGCAGGAATTGGTTTTTGAGGACTGAGAAGGTCACACCACTTTCTCATATCTGGTTTCAGGGAAGGTTTCTAGATTTGTCTTCAGATCTCTTATACAATGAGCCAAAATGTGGCGAGGCTTACACTTTGGAAGCATTTGTCAACCTCACAAGATAGTCTACACAAGAAGCACAACTTATAACTTTATTGTATTTATTGTAAGCTTGCAAGTCTGAAAGTACATCTCCCCCCCCACTCACTTTTACAGTAGAAGAAACTAGGGAGGATCCCATCTGGGATGTTTGCCACATCCTCATTGTTTTTATGGGTTCAGTTGCTTCTTATTTGACTGTTGCCTAGTTCGTGGTTCTTCCTCCTGTCTCCCAAGGTCATTCCCATATACAATTACAGCAGTAGAATTTCATCAGAAAAAAAGAACTCTTGTCTAATAGATTATTTGCATTATTCAAGAAAGTACTCATAAATGCTTTGGCATTTTCCTCTCAAAAAATGGTATCAAAATGTCCACATCTGCTATGAAGAAAAAAAAATCCAACTGTCTGACATTAACAGGCAACTTGTGAGAATCAAGGTAGCATGAAAAAAAATGTTAGTCTGAAACTGCAAATGAAGAAAATAAGTAGCTCAGGTACAGCTATCACTTTTCCTGTTGTCGTCCCAGTAAATATTTGTAAATGAGCATTTGGAGCAGCCTTACTTCCCTCTCTATTGTCAAGTTAGAAGTTTCAGTAGATAACCTTCAGACAGAACCTTGGATATGTATCTCAGTCGGGTGAGGAAAAATTGTTAGTGACCACAGTGTTCTCAATTTATGTCTGCTAGACTGTGTAGAAAATATATTTGAAGGACAAAATATAATTTGGAGTGTGGATGGGCATGTAGATAGCACCTGTCAGGAAAGGCTTGGAACAGCCTTTTCCCCAATCATAAATTAATGTAGTCATCATTACTTACAAACTGAAATGCAGACTTTGCTCAACTTAGTGTCTTTCAAATCAAGTTCCAGCCAGTTTGAATGTTGGTCTTGGTGCTGTGAATTCTGGAAATTAAAGGCATCCGTTTGACAAAAAGCTAGCTCTGCCCTCAAGCGCTAGGAAGTTGGAGGTAGGAAATAGTGCTGTTGACTGTATCAAATAATGCTAAGTTCTTCTGTTTTTATTATTGGGGCTTTTTATATAATGTTGATTTTATGTAATTAATATGAGCTTTCCAAAACTGTGGTTCTAAGATGAGTTGCAATGCAAGTGCATTAGTTGCATTTCATTTTTAAATAAATGAAACAAAGATTGAAGGGATAAACATGTTTTCATAGGCTTTTGGTTCCGTCTGCATCTTAATTTCAGAATGGATAACAAACTGATATTTGTGCTACTGGGAATGATAGATATGAGTAGAATAGATGCCAAAATCACCTACTTTTACTTATCTTGAGATGTTTAAGTAGATTTATTTCTCTTTGACGTGGATTAAATTGACTGTAATTACATTTGAGAATCCTTAACTGCTTTTGTCTAGACATGGCATCATCTGCAAACCAATGCTCACAAGTCAACTATGGTTCCATACTTACCTGTTCTAAATGTAGTTTTTCCTGCAACTTTAGCTGCCCCTCATCTTTCTTGTTGGGCTGTTGGAACAACCACCTCTCCTGAACTATACTGGATCTAAGTTCTGTTCACTGGGCAATTTATAATGAAGACACACAAGACTGCCAAGAACAGATATGGTACTGAAGTCAATCACAAGCTGGATTGCCAGCCTGCCCTTTCTACCATGTTGGTCTCTTTCTCTCTAATCAATATGAAATAAGCTCTGCTATTTTAACCAACAGCAAATGCTGAAATGGCTCTCTGACATTGCAATGGCTCATTTTAAAGAAATATTTCCTGGTATTTGTTCCTGTTTTGCTAGAATTAGAATTGAGAGAGTAGATACGTACCCAAAGTGTTCTCTTCTAATGCTGAGTTTTTTTAGTATTCCTATTACTGGAAATCAAGAAGCAGATCTGTTTTATTAAACACTAGTCCAAGCCCTTATCTTTCATTTTACTAATCTTTTAATCTTCTTTAATTCAGATGCATTGGATCAGTTTTCATAATCCCAAATTCCTCCTGGTAGATAAGGGATCACATATGTGTTAAACAGACAAACAAACAATTCACAGCTAGCATGGTTATACTACCTGTGAATAGTGGAACTAAAGTCCAGGAGATTTGAAGAGCCCCAGACTGGAGAAAGCTGTTCTATAAATACTTCTAATGAGATGCTTGCTCGTCCAATCTGCCTTTGGGTTTACACAGCTCTGAATAATGTCAGCTAATAATGTATTCGATGTGTGAGAAACTGCTTCATTTTAGACATCTCTAGAATATGCACAAAAATGCATTAGAACCAAAATCTGCAAAACTTGTCACCTTGCTTCCTAATCATGTCTCTCAGAAGTCTCTTGCCCCGTTAAGATGTTGTGGAATGCACTGTCTCAGTGATAATGCAGGATTTCAGAAACCTAGGAACAGATACAACCTTAAGTTAGAAGGGAAAATTACTGATCCTCACTCTGTTAAGCCCTTTAATGTACCAGTGCCAGAATCCGGTTGTCTGGCAGCTTTCCCTGGGCCAGAAGGGTAACTTGGTTCCAACTTTTATAATAGAACATTATTACAATATTCATTTGTCTGTGTAGATATATTCATTTCGTCTACAGTAATTTCACCTGGGTTTCCAGACAATGGTGCAATTTCTCTGTCAGCCCTCTAAGATAGACCAAATTTGGAAACAAAAGACAAGCAAGCTAATATTACTTTTATTATAAAGTTCTAGTAACAAACTTACAAGTCTGAATGCACTTTCCTCTCCCCAACCCTTTATTTTCATGAGAACTAGGGAGAGTCAGATCTGAAATGCTTCAGCCCCAGACTCATATTTTCCTGTTTTGGCCATGGATTTGGTTGCAGTTCTTCCTCCTATTCTTCAAGGTTATTCCTTCCATCCATTTCAATACCAGATTAGAACAAATGTCTCTGGCAGCACCATGCTAAATGCTTAGATATTCTTCTGGCAAAATTTAAGTCCTTTGATATATGAGCTCAATTTGTATATTGTCTGTATGGAAAATATGACTAAATTGTGTATCCCTCTGTTGCGAATTCAGTTAACACAAGCCTGAATAGTTATTTTGGACAGTGCCAGACTCCTCTTGAAAAATATGGTTTGTGTCTAAAGAATCTCCTAGTTTCACAGTTCTTGCTCAAGTAGCAGGTGGAAGTCACAACTAGGAGGAGATTTGTCCAGTTTATGATCTTGTACCAGTTGTGTACCAGTTATTATCTTACTTGAACCAGGGTGTCCTGGGTTCACTAACTCATACCCTGATCAACACCAAATTGGACTACTATAATGTACTCTATGTGGGGCTGCCTTTGATGATGACCCAGAGACTACATCTAGTGCAAAAATTGTTTATAAGATTAGTGGCAGAACAATCCCACCAATAAATAAATCCTACTACACTAGTTGCTGGCAAATTTCTGGATCCACTTCAAACTGCCGGAGATTACCTTTGAAGAGTTAAATGATATAAAGTTCCAGGGTAAACCAGAAAACATTGAACAAAAATGTCCTTTTTATGAGGTACTGTATATGGCACACTCTGTAGCAGGCTCCTCTTGTGGAATAGCCTTTACCCAGCCTTTACTGCCCAAATACAGCTCACACCTTGCTGCAATTCCATAAATAAGTTAAGTCTGTTTTATTCCACTGTGTGATTGATTGTGGGCATGTGTCTGGTGCTTATACTTTGATTTTCATGTTTTAGTTTTTATTATGTGTTTGAGGTTTTGCTTTTTTTATGTAGTATGCCTTCTCAAGAACTTCCCAGAGATTGTGGCAGATTTTAAGTACTGTAAAATGAGTACATATTTTAGCTATCTTGTGAAATGCAAGGAAGCAAGGGGTATTGTATATACAGTACATCCAGGGGAAATATCTACCTACTGTAAGAAGGCTTAGCACCTCACCCACACTCCATCTATTGCCCATGGGGGGAGGGAGAGATTCAATTTTGGCAAGATGTTGTCTGCCATACCCCAGAGCTATCTCATTTGCACTTTGTAGACGATAACCAACACTCTGAAGTGGTGCAGAAACATAGCAGTAATGAGCTCAGCAATCTTAAAGTAGATATTATTCTCCAATGGCAAGTTTGTCTTGTCAGCAGCTCAGAGCTAAATGCAGCTAGGGAGTCATGTTCAAAGGCAGAGCCCAATGAAATCTGCTGCAGTATTCCAATCACATGATGATCAAAGCATGAGTAACTATTGCTAGGCACTTGGACCTAAGTAAGAGAACCATAACTGGTGCTCCAACTGGAACTGCTCCCCTCCTCAAGCTACATCTTTCACCTACTGTTTAAATAAAATGCTGGAAATTCCTGAAATCACTAATCAGCTCCATCCCCAACAACTACTGAGATCTAGGTTAATTGATTGCCTGTGTAGGAGATGACCAGGCTGAGCCCGAGGGAGGAATCAAATGCATCATCAGTCTCTTCATGCCCACAAGAGATCTACGTCTAGCCCACCTTGAATTCCATTGACTCTTATCTACTGCCAATTTGCTTTGACTGTTAGTAGTTCAGATTCCTGTAGAGAGATTAAACTTGCAATAAACCTTTATATTCATTTGAACTGCCTGGATTTCCTGATTTCTTGTGCTTGATGCTTGGATGTTTGTGACAAATAGCAACAACATCTGCATAAGATTCAACCTAGGTTTGCATTGCTCCCATTCAGATCTTAATAGCAGGGGTGAAATCTAAAAATTTTCCCTGCCGGTTCTGTGGCTGTGGCTTATTTTGTGGGCGTGGCTTGGAGGTCAGGTGACTGGGTGGGTGTGCTTTTACATTTTACACAGAACACAAAAAACTTTTACACTTTTACACAACACAAAACAACACAACTGACTCAGACACCATGCAAAAG
>JANHFT010006879.1:23172-45193 GCA_032467955.1 Pseudoxenodon macrops | reverse complement strand
CTCCTTAGTTCTAGGTTGCTTCTCTCCTTGATTAGTTTCCACCCATTGCTTCTTGTCCTGCCCTCAGGTACTTTGGAGAATAGGTTGACCTTCCCTCTTCTTTGTGGCAACCCCCGAGATATTGGAACACTGCTATCATGTCACTCATAATCATTAATCTGACTTTTGTTCCTTCTCTACCTTTTCTGAGCAGATGTTGAAGTAGAACCACACTGATACTCTCTCTCTTCCCAGTAACAGTCATTTAGTGTGCAGACTATATGAAGATTTTTGATGCTCTTCTCTATTGAGCAAAGTAGATAACAGAGTGGACAAGGCAGACACAAGTTAAATCTCTTCCAGGTTTCCTACTCCTACCAGGAATGCATAAATCCCAGAGGCTTGTGCTGCCTGCAGTATCTACACCAAGGAAAAAAAGGTCATTTATATGTCTAAGAAAATCAAGGCCAAGCAAGCCCTTTACAGATAGGGCAAGCAAGGAAAGAGATTTGTTTGGTTGCTGGTTATTGACTTTGGACAATGCAATTGATTTATTGTACTCTGACTATTTCTGTTTAGTACAATAGTGATTTGGCTCTTCTCTTCAAATATTTCAGCCTATAACTTTGGGTTGGTACTTAGTGATGCCACTAAATAACACTAAAAATATTTTAATCAGTCAATGTAGGTACTTTATTTCCAATTAATTTTCTGCCCTAGTCCAATATACTTTCTGTTGCAAAAGGGGGGGAAATGGGATTTGGGGGTTAAAAATGGGATGAAGGGGTTGGGGAAAAGTTTAAATGGTAATTATTTGATAGAAAGAAGAGTGTAATAGCAATAGCAATAGCACTTAGACTTATATACCGCTTCATAGTGCTTGTACAGCCCTCTCTAAGTGGTTTTACAGAGTCAGCATATTGCCCCCAACAATCTGGGTCCTCATTTTACCCACCTCGGAAGGATGGAAGGCTGAGTCAACCTCAATATACAATGCTCAGTTGTATTTTTTTTAAAGTATTTATTTTTGTATTTGTTATTTTCTATCTTTATTTTTTGTTTTGTATATTTTACTACACTGAAAGAAAATAAGCATATACATATACATAAAAAGTCTTCCAAAAGATCTCTGAGCAGAGAGGTTTCCAACCTCAAATTGGTATGCTATCATGATAGCCAATACAAAGAAGATCAAAGAAAGAGTATCACTCTACTCATTACAAGTGAGAAAGCCAAAGATATAAGATGGAATGTCTATAGAAATATGGAAAGCAAAAGATAGGGAATTTCAGAATATCTCTTTGTCTATATGCAAAACCTACATATAAGACACGAAACCTCAATCCAGATACAAATCATGAGAGAGACTGGCTCCAGATCAGCAAAGAGTAAGACAAAGTTGTATATCGTTCCCTTATTTATTCTATTTATATGCTGGATATATACAGGAAACTTGATTGGAAGATAAAGTGTTTTTTTTATCAGGGCAACCTGGTGTACCCAAATATGGGATGGAGCATACTGCTTCCGCTTTCACATTTCAGTCCAATTCCAGGGGCCTTTGTAAGCAGTTGCTTTTATGACAAACTATTTTTGTCTTAAATGTATATTTACCAACAAAGAAATAAAGGAAGATTAGTATAGATCTATTTCAAGCTATTTAGCTCTCGTCAGCTAGCTAGTGAAATGGGTCTATACTAGACTCCCTTTATTTCTTTGTCAGTAAATATAAATTTAACATAGACTGGAAGATGAGATGAGTTTAGTTTTAAAACTGGAAGAAGAAATCTCAATAACTGTGTTGTACTTGTAATGCTGAAATTGCAAACAATCTGCAATCTCTGGTATTAAAAGTCAAACAGAGGGGGAAAGGATAGATTAAACATAAAGAAGACCAAGTTATTGACAATAGGTATAGCAATCAGCCTTAGAACTGATAATGATATTGAAGTAGTTGATAGCCTCTGCCTTTTAGGATTGAAGATATACAATAAAGCAGCAAATAAAAATTATACCTCAAACCTGCCCTTGGTAGAATAGCAATGAAACTTTTGGAAAAGATATACAGATTTTCTCACTTAAGGCACAAATGACAAAGCTCAAATGATCATATTTGGACACATTATGCAAGAACCCAGTCCCTTGAGAAGTTCATAAGCCTAGAAATGGGGGGGGAGAAGCAAAATGGATGGACTCAATTACAATGATGATGGGTGCACTGCTGAGAGACTCAAAGGTCCAGGATGGAGACACATCATCCTGATGAAGATCTATCCATATGGTTGTTAAAAGTCAATACTGAACTGATGGCACATCAGCAATCAATCCTAAAAATTAAAAATAAATATAAATTAAGTGATGGCATTTTCCTGAGTTAATCAGAGATGGGCATTACATGGTACTGCAATTTCTTTAGCAAAAGAATAATTGATCTAAGTTTCTAAAGGAAGTTATCTTCACCAGTAATATGACCCTGGCAAAGCTCCATGGGAAAACTTCCTCCCGATGCCAATCCTTGAGATTGAATGAATGTAGGAGAAATGGGGAAGTTACAGGACTCTGAAAAGTTAATTGTATAATTCTCTTCAATTGATGTCTTGTGCAACTGTGCAAGAAAGCCATCTTCCAACTATTATGATTTTATAATTATATACTGTTCTAAGGATTTTTAAAACAAATTCTCTTTCATCAAACTGAATATAAAACTGATAGGAAAAAATATAGGAGAATTTCTCACTCAGGAATAATAGGCAAGTAACTTCCATGTACAGAGAGAATGAGACCTGGGAATTCTTAAGGATGCACATCTCTTGGACCAACCATATACCACCTCCCTGCAGACCTTAGACAACCAGGAGGGTCATAGGTCCAGAACCTAGGTGGCTGGACTGACAGCCACAAGCTCAAACACTTCCATGTATTAAATGTATTTATTCCATCCCATTGATCTATGATGAACTATGATTATATGAACTATGAACTATGGTGCTGGAGAAGACTCCTGTGAGACCCTTGGACTGCAAGGCAATCAAACCAGTCAGTCCTAGAGGTGATCAAACATGACTGCTCTTTAGAAGGCCAGATCCTGAAGATGAACCTCAAATACTTTGGCCACCTAATGAGAAGGAAGAACTCACTGGAGAAGAGCCTAATGCTGGGAAAGATTGAGGAGAAAAGAAGAAGGGGATGGCAGAGAATGAGGTAGCTGGATGGAGTCACTGAAGCAATTGGCGTAAGCTTATATGGACTGTGGGGGATGGTAGAGGACAGGAAGGCCTGGAGGAACATTGTCCATGGGGTTGCAATGGGTCGGACACGACTTAATAACTAACAACAACAGCAACATTCCATCCCAACTAAATCTAGAAAGCAACTACAGTAAGTAAGCTAACACCAATAGCTGAAGTACTCTGGAGTAGAGCTAGAGGAAATAGTGTACTCTGACAGCTAATACAAGTGCTAATAGGCATCACTTGATTATTATCAATTAAGGCCTGGCCACATTTGAGTTCCTGCAAAGAGAAAAAGAAAACTTGCAAACAACTCTCATGTTCCTCTAGTTTTTATGCTGAGCATTTTAAATTAAGAAATGTACAAGGTGAACAGAGCTGTGAAGCCCAGGGCTCTTGCTCTTTCCAATTCAGCTAAATGCTGCTAGCTGTATTGATGTGAGATCCTATTGTGACAGAACACTGGAGGGCTTTGGCATTATCTTTTAACTTAGCTGGTGATGGATGCTGGTAGTATTACTGATGGATGCATGCTATGTCAGTGACAGATGTGGGTGGTACAAGAGATAGGTGGCAATAGCACTACTGATGGACACTAGTGATCCATACTCCTGATAAAAGATGCTAAAATGTTCAAGAAAGATATAGAAACATTAGTGATGGACGATTATAATTTCTCTAAAGGAAGTTGGTAGTCTTAATGATAGATGGCCATGCTATCAATAATCAATCTTTGTCATATTAATGGGAACCAATGGTTGTCTTACTAGTAGATGATCAGTAATAGTAGCAATGATCGCAGACAGAAATGCTGCTGCTAGCTGAAATGAATATGGACTCTTGTACAGTTGCCCACTGAGAGTAAAAACAGGAATACATTTGAGGTGTTCTGTTGAAGGGTATTGGCAATTTTGGAAAAGGATAACAGTGCATTCATTAATAGGTTTTGGTGTCTTCTTTAAGAAAACTGGGGACTTCTCACTGAGAAGCATTTGGGATTTATATTGAGGAGGAATATTCATAAACATCTGCAATAAATACAAATGGTATTATGCAAATATCTCTTGCCTCTATATCCAGCCAGATCTCAAGTCTCCCACTATCTTTAGTTCATGTCCATTCCACAGGATTCTGTTACATTTAATTTTATTTAGCTTTTTTTCTAAAGTTTTATTTCTCTCCATCTGTGGAAGTGATATCACATAAAATGGACATTCAAAAATAACATTTGTTGGATTTTATTGGGTACCTTCAATGACTTGGTTTATGGATGATGCTAAGCCCTAATTTGTTTAATTACTTTTTGTTGAATAGCTCAGTTATCTATGTTCATAAAATAGGATATAAAATCAGCATAATGATGGTATCCCACTCTGTACCTTTCAGGTAAATGTTAAAGAGGAGTAGTAAGGATTTGAAACCTAAGTCATCCCACACAAAAGGCAACTATGGTTGGACTCTCCACACCATCACCAATTTGAACTGACCATGGAGGAAGGAGGAGTACTGTAAAACAGTGCCCACTACTTCAAATTCCCAAAGCTACCATAGATCAGAAAAATACCACTGAGAGAAATTCAGAGGACCAGGATGGTTGCATCATTCCCTTCTGAAGTCCTTCAGAGATCATCCACAAGCATGGGCAGATAATCTGGTTTGTCCATAGCTAAGACTGAATGCTAGATAAATAAAGTCAGAGATTGAACTAAAGTTGTCTAACATTGTTCGATCCCAGGAGGGCCTCTTGATAAGGGTCACATCACAAGCTTTTATCAAAGGAGGCAGCATCACCTCTTCCCACCTCCCTAGAAACCTTAACCAACCCAAAGGGACACAGGTCCAGAACTCAGGTGACTGAACTGAAGCCCGCAAGCTCAGATGTCATACTCCAGATGAAAACACCAAGAAAAAATTCCTCATATTAAGCTTTGGATGTGTGAATCCAGTCAGAATGTTCATTTGCCAAGTTTGCCATTTACAGTGTCATAGATTGTCTGCTTTTGTTTCCATTGGTAATACATCATAGCTGTGTTTACGTAGCATGCTTAACCAGGTTAGATACAAACCAAATAGTCATATCCACATGCAGTTGGTTGGCTTCTTTTAAACTTGATTAGCTAGATTGTGGTTTGAAATATAATGGATACCTGACCACTTGAAGGTTCAATGCATTGTACAGTCCCCCCTATTAATTAGGTGAAATATGTTTTTTAAATATAATCCATCGAGTCATTAGAAAATCTTCATATAAAGGCAGGAAGTGGGGTTCTGAATTCACTCTATTGCCTAAATACATGGTCGACTTGTATTCGTTTCCTTCCCACTGAAAACCTAATTTGTAATAAAGCTATTGTTTCTAAATTGCTAAATTGTTTCTGAATATTCTGTATTAATGAACAAATATATAATATATAGATAACAGAATATGGAAATGAAACACTTTCTCTAATATAAGCAGAAATGCAATGACTCAACAAAAGAAATGCTGATGTTAGGACATTTTCACCCTTCAGGAATAATGTGCATTGAACCAGAAAGCAAATTAAATTTTCTATACAAGCAACAACAACAACAAAAAGCATATCAGAAATTGGAGCTCAGCATATTTGTTTTTTTACCAAATATACTTGAGACCATGGTTCAAAATGTAAACTGCCTGCTAATCCATTTTCATTAAGAGATATTTAAACAAAGGTTAAAAGTGTACTTTGAAGAATTCAACTTTATTTCATATATTTATTTTCCAATTAATACACTTTTGTGTTTAACAAATGTATAACACAATTAATACACTTCCAATTAACAATTGATACAAAACTTGGAACTGAAGCAGTCAAGTAATTTAACTCGGAAAAATAAAGACGTATAACAAATTCTAATTATTTTGGCAATGGGAAATAATTTGTATTCCAAATTGAATTACTAAACAATAAAATGCCAAGTTGAAAAGAAAAACAGGCAAACTACATTTAATTCAAGAGGATTGGGTTGAAAGTCTACTTTTATTTGAAGACAGACTAATAGGTCCAGAATAATGTCTTCCCCAAAGGTCCCATTAATTCAGTCTCAAGAGAAACTAGAAAGTGGAGATAGTGTTGACATAGATAGGTTGCAAAATGGATGATCCATGCATTGCAAGGCAGCACAGCCACAGCTATAACTCCTCTGCATTGTAGCATTTGAGAAATATTGTGTTCATTTCTGTCCTGAACAATAAGGTAGATTATCAGAACAGAAAGATTTAAGATAACATGATTTTCTCAAGCTCTGGGACTAGAGGAGAACTAAGCAAAGCAACTATGGGGATATTGCTTTGCTTAGTGCATATCTGAAGCTTTCCAATGCACTATATATAGCAATACCTACCCTTTGAAGACTGCAAGTAATTCAGAATGCACCAATAAGTCTGTTAAAAGAGTGGAACGCAATGTTTCTCAACCTCAGCAACTGAGGTGTGGACTTCAACTCCCAGAATTCCTCAGCCATCATGTTGAAGTGTATCCATCTTGAAGTCCATAGATCTTAAAATTACTGAGGTTGAGAGGTTGAGGTTCACATCACTGATAGGATGTGAAAAAGATACTACTAATATTCACACCCAACTACAGTTTCCGTCCTTACTCACCAATATTTAATTTCGTTTAAAATATTTTAATTGCTATTTCATGGCAGTTGCATATTGAAGCACATCAAATTGATAAAATTTAAAGGTTAAGCCCTTTTTTTGTCTTGAAATTCTGAGTCTTCGTGAGAACTGGGCTTAGAATTCAAAGAGACCAGAATATACAGTAACTCACCCTTGAAAACGACTGGTAGCTGAAAAGGGAAATGTGAAAGATAAACTATGACCCAGGTCTGCGTTTTTAGCTATTTCTCCTAAACCTTTAGGACAGAATTGTAACTTAGTGGTGGAGAACACAATTTGCATGCAGAGGAGCTTGGATTCAATCCTTGGCATCTCTAATTAAAAAGTGTCTTGCTTTTTTTACCATAATTTATTAGGAAAAGGTAGAACACATACACTTCCTAAATGCACAGGCTATGGTTTTTAGCCAAGTTATATTCTGGGTTTAGAGGTGACAGTGGCACTCAATTTCAAAGAGGACATAAATGAAATGGTTCCAGGTTGGCCTTAGTGTTCTGGATGCACTGGGGCAGTCACAAAAGAATATGAATAATATTACAGTTGTAAATAACACAACAGGAAAAGGGAGGTGCCAAGTCTTCAAGCCAGCTTTAGAAAAGGTCAAGGAGCATGAAACTTTACTGCTGATGCAAGCTATATAAGTGAGAAAGCTACAGAATACTAAAAAGAAGTCTTCCCTGATCATAGAAAAGGCTTCATTTGTGCTGACCGTGTCACGTTATGCAATGTCCTTAGGAAAAAGGGAATCTCAGTACATGCCAGCTTCTTTGTGTAAAATCGATGCCCAGATCAGAAAACCACAGTCCAAGACAGAGCATGGTAAAAACAGACTGAATAGAATAAAATAGAATAAGCTGGAAGGAAGCATGGAGGTCTTCTAGTCCAGCCCCCTCCTCAAGCAGGACAACCTATATCACTTTAGATAAGTGACTGTCTAGACCAGTGATAGCCAACCTTTTTCTTCTTGCGTGCCAAAAATGGCAGTGCATGCGTGCTAGTGTCCACACATGTACCAGCACACAACCCCCCTCAGGCACACTGCACTGCGTATGCGCGTGTGCCCCCCCCATTGGGTCATTTTTCACCATCCAGAGGGTTCAGGAGGCTTCCCTGAAGCCTCCGGAGGGCGAAAAAAGACCCTACAGGTAAACCAGAAGTTCGGGACCAGACTTCCGGTTTGCCCATTGGGCCATTTTTCACCCTCTGGAGACTTCCCTGAAAAGTCCTGAAGCCTCCGGAGGGTGAAAAACGGCTGAAAATCAAAGCCGAAAATCAGTTGGAGCTGACAGGGCAACCCCTCGCATGCCCTCAGAAATGGCTCCGCGTGCCACCTGTGGTTCGCCATCACTGGTCTAGACTCTTCTTAAAAACATCCAGCAATGGAGTCCCCATGATTTCTGGAGGCAAGCTGTTCCACTGGTTAATTGTCCACACTGTTAGGAAGTTTTTCCTCTATTCCAGGTTGTTTCTGTCTTTGATTAGTTTCCAACCATTGTTTGTTGTCTTGCCCTCCAGTGCTTTGGAGAATAATTTGATCCCTCTTCGTGGCAGCCCCTCAAATACTAGAATACAGCTATCATGGCTCCAGGTTGGCAAAGAAGTGAGACAAGGCTACATATTCTCCCTTTATTTATTCAATTTTATATGTGGAATACAGATTGAAAGAAGCTGAATTCAAAAAAAAGGTGTGTTATTTAAAATTTGGAGGAAGAAGCCTTACTTGCATTACAGTGACACTCCTCTTAGTAGTTAAAAATGCAAATGATCTGCAAGGTCTACTAATGAAAGTTAGGGAGCAGAGGGGAGAAAATGGGATTATGATTAATTATAAAGAAGACAAACTAATGACCACTGGTAGAACAAGCAGCCTTAGAATAATAGACAATGAAGACACTGAATAAGTGGGTAGGTTTTTGCCTTTTAGGACTGATTATAAACAGTAAATGAACCAGCAGAAATGTGAAGAAATATGCCACAAACACTTGGTAGATTAGCAATGAAATAATATTCAGATGCCATGATATATCTATACCTGCAAAGATTAGAACCATGCAAGGAATGATTTTCCCTGTGACACATTATGAAAGTGAAAGTTGAAGTTTGAAGAAGCAGGGTGCAGGCCTCTTCTGTAACCCAGGTTTAGACCAGATTATGTCCAGATTTGAATTCATTCTTCAGCTTTGGCAGCAATGATGTCCAAATAGGCCTTTCACCAATCTACTGGTGAACCTATTTTTAAAATGGCCCAGTGGTCTATTGAAACAAGCAAATCTTCATTGTTATCATCTGTTCACCAGTTCAGTGAAACAAGGGAAAAAACAAACATGGCAGTCCTGAAGGATCGCTTCAGGAATAACTATTAACTTGAGGGAAAGGGGCTGATCTCACCATAGCACAAAGGGTAACAGAGGCATTGGCCTCCAATAAAATAAAGCACAGGAGGAATACACAGCACCACTTATGCTTGGCAGAGGTCAGAAAGTACCACTTTTAATAGGGAGCAAGGAAAAATGGACTGAAGTGGCCTTCAAAGTCGGCTGCAGAAAGGATTAGGACAGGGCTGTCAAACTCCAGGCCTGTGGGCCAGATGTATCACATGCTGGTCAAGGCCATGCCCGGTTTACCGAAGAGGGAAAAAATCCTGATATGTCATGTGTTGTCGACGTGACGATGTGAGTGACACCCCTGGATTAGGACTAAACCAGGGGTTATATTACACCAGAACTATTAGAACTCGGACCACACGTCTTCTGAATAGTTTTTATCCCATAACTATAATTGCATTCAACAATGAACTAAAGGACCACTATCAATGAGCTGTTGGTCAGCATTACTTGGTCTGTTGTGTGGATGCTTGTGTGGTTAGGGGCAGGGAATTTTTTTTTTGGTGGAGGAGATATGTTTGTGGATTGTCATGTGTGTTGGTGTGGCCTCTGGGTGTTATACGAATTTTGTTGCATGGGTATACTGTGTATATATGTACAATATGAACAAATAAACAAATAAACAAACAAAGAGGTTGTGAGCTATTCTTACACTAGTGCATGCAGGATGGGCAAATGAGCCCTTGGGCTGTTCTCCAACAGCAGACTGGCATACCTATCTCCTGAAAATGCTATCAGGTGCCAAGACATCTTCATCAAAGGGGTTGGCATCAGATAACAGACTATTAGAAAACAACCTAGCTTGATTTTTCTTTTCTTTTCATCTAAGAACAGGATAAAAAACAGACTCCGGCAGGGTATTCCTCGTAGAGGTACATTCTTCCCCCTTGATGAAAAGTTGAGGCTGGATAATTTGTCTCTTCTGCTCTATATCTGTCGTGTGCATGCACAGAGATCGCTGTTGCTAAGCAAATTGAAATGACAGGGCTACTCTGGTCCATTGATTAGCAGCAGAGCCCTTTTTTTTGCTTCGTGGAAGCATGATGAAAGGACAAATCACTCAAATTTAAAATGAAGTGTTCCTTTAAACATCTGCTCAACTCTGATAGAAAATCTCTAAATTTTACCCAGCACTCCTGTTTTGCTGCCTGTTGTTACTTTGTAAGGATGGGCAGCACGAGGTGCAATTAAAAAGGTGGCCATGCGACAAGAAAACCTGAATATCAAGAACGGGATAATAGTTGGATGCATTCTGAAATCCGTGTGTAAATTGCAAAGAGGAAAAATGATAAAATATTAGGGGAATTGCTATAGCAACATCTTGTTGATTACTGACCTAGTTTAGTACAAAGAATGTCCTACAGTATTTGAATGTGTTGCAAGCACACATCTTTCACAGCAATTTAAAAGAAAATCTTGGTTTTGTTTGTTATACAGTCTGATGAGTAGAAGAAATTATCCTTTTACAGACTGTGTCACTCCTTTCTCCTCTATAGTGACTTCAATAGGGAATGAATCTTTGTAATGAGTAGCTCAGACACGAATTTTTGAAAGCGTAACCACCTGCCCCTTTAATAAGAAATAGATTCATATTCCACTTCACTTGCTAATGCATAAGTGCTGATTATCTGCTTAGTTCTTTGTTTTTAATTCTACTCCAACCCGTAATTTTTAAAAATTGATTTGTTGTGTTTTAATAGAACACATCAGTCATTTTGCCATTCTAATCACAGATGATTGAAGCAGAGGGAAGGGATTATGTTGCAAATATAGGTTGCACTCCAATGAGCTGGTTGTTCCTTTGTTTAAATTAGCCTTCTCAATCTGAATCTCTCCAGATATTTTAAGTCTGCAGCTTTCCTAATTCCCAGCCAGAAAAATTTAAAAGATATGGAAGGCATCAGCACAGCCAACTGTTTGAAGCCATGGTGGCATAATGTCAGTTCTCTCCCTCCCACAAACAGCCACTGGGAAAAGCTGGGGCTTAAGTCATTTCTAGGGCACCTCAATACAATTAATCTTTACAAAAGAGATTTGAAAACATTCAACATATTCCAATAGTTATTCATAAATGAGCAGCATAAATATTGTTTTAACACAAGGGTGTCCAACCTTGGCAATTTTAAGACTTGTGGACATCAACTTCCAGTATTCCCCAGCCAGCATGACTTAATATTATCTAAATGTGGATTTCAATTTAAAAAGCTTTTGAAATTATCTAAATGATCAGAACTGGCAAGACAGCAACCCCAAATATATCCAACAATTAGTTAAAGTCATAGACTGCTATAAAACTGAGCTTTGTTTGAACTGATGGCTCCATACTCCCTGTATATAAACATACATAGCTACACAGTCTTTCTGAAAAGGTTCTACTAAACCCCTTCAAATTTTCTTCCCTATAAGTAGTCGATCAGTTTGCAGAAAATATTGCAGTGTGAAAGATGCAGAAAACATCAGTGTGAAAATGTCTGCATTTTTCCCCACGCAATCACCTTCCTTTCCTATCTCATATGTGGAAAAAGCACAAACAACCATAGTTCTCACATGAGAAGTTCTTCTAAATTCTCCTTGTCTTTGAAAGAAACTTCAGAAGACAATTCTTGTTTATCAAATTGAATGAAAAATAATAGACAAAAACCCAAGATAATTTTTCAGTATGAAAATAATATAGGAATATCTTCTTTAAAGTTTGTATGGAGCTGGATTGTTCTTTATGGGAAATTCAAGCTTCATATCTATCCATCATCTATCTATCTATCTATCTATCATCATCTGTAAATGAAGTTCCTACTCTTTTTTCTATCATTGAGTTTCATTGTAAGACATGGAGAAAGTGAACATAGTATCCTGATGTCCTGTCACCAAAATACCAAGATATTCAATCTCCATAATGAAACCAGATGGCCACAAAATAGCAAATAAGGTTGCCAAAAGAATATTGACATTACAAAGAAGAAAAACTATGGCAACTGTCATGAACAGTTTGATGATACCAGAGCCATCTTTCAGAGAGCAGGTACCTGGTGCTTTTCAAATGCTAAAACTGTTCATTTTCTCTGTCTTTTTGGCTGTGAAAAAAAATGCAATAAGAGGGCAGTCCTCACCACCATTCAAAAGGCTTCAATTCACAACCCACTTTCCCTCCATCCCCCAAATGCATTGCTTTTCGCTTTTTTTCTGGGCCATCTCACGAGTGAAGCTTTATTGATTCTCTGATAGAACTGTCGTCTTCTCATCAGAAAGCAACATCGTTCCCCAGTATCTTCCTCTCAGTCCTTTCGATAACACGTGGATGGAGATTTATTTTCCCCCCCCATAAACAGTTATTGAATCACAATTGGTGGAGGAATCAGTCATATACTATTGTCAAGGAGATAGTAGAACATATTCATTACTAATCATGATCAGTTGCATCATATAGCAAAACACTTTCATATTTTTGCAAAGAAAACTATATGGATATGTCCATGTCGTCACCAGGAATCAAGCTCAAAAAATCAGTATTTTTTTGTTTTTGTTTCAATGCTACAAATAAATACAACTAATCTATACTTAGGAGGAGAATGCTGCAGTGTGGCTATACAGAATGTTGGCTTTTCAGGCAGAAATTTTCCCCATGACATTAAGCCCAGCATAATCTGTTTGTTTTTGACTTGGAAACATACCGTCCATGAATCAAAGTTTGTGGCTTGTAAATCATGATTTTTAAACTGCAAACTACAATTTATAGCTTAATACTCCAACCTTACTTACAGTCCCATCCTCAATATATTTATTTTTATTTACCTATAATAAATTTGAAGATTACCCATCTCCCTCACAGAGCAGTGTACAATTCACACATAAAAATATCGAATCCATATAAATATTATATTTCAGTAGGAGACGGTTAGAAACAGAAATAAAAACAACTAAAAATGCAGGGAGGGGGCCTCCAAAGAGATAACCAATTCCAAGGTTTCATGGTACTCTGTGAACCTCAAATGAGTCACAAAATCAGGTCTTCATATCCTTCTGAATGGTCAGGAGAGTAAATCTATCTCATCTCATGGGAGGGGAGTGAAAATATTCCAAAGGGCAGGGGCCAGGTCAGAGAAAAGCTTTCTTTCTGTACCCCACCAGTCAACATTTTTTAACTGATGGAGTCTGTAACAAACTATTCCAGTCTGACTGGTTGGGATGAGCCAATGTAATGGGGAGAAGATATATATCTTCGGGGTGGGACAGACTGATGTAATGGAGAAAAGATACCTCAGTTTTGGAACATACTAGCCTCAAAATTATGAATAATAGCAAGAGCACTTAGACTTATATACCACTTTACAGTGCTTTACAAGCACTGTAAAGCAGTTTACAGAGTCTGCATATTGCCCCCAACAATCTGGGTCCTCATTTTACCCACCTCAGAAGGCTGGAAGGCTGAGTCAACCTTGAGCCTGGTGAGATTCGATCTGCCAAATTGCAGGCAGCTGTCAGTCAGCAGAAACTGCCTGCAGTACTGCACCCTAACCATTACGCCGCCATGGTTCAATGTATATTCATCACAATTATCTCATTGAGAAACATCATTCAGTAGCGTCATCTCTGTTCAGATTGATAGCTATTGAGAGGGACATGCATAAGTGCGCCAGCGTGCCTACTGTCCATGTCCTATTGTTCCTTTTTATCTGAATCCATTTCATTTATCCATAATCTTGTTTATACTTGCATCTGTTTTCTAATATATACTTGATGAAATAAAATAATAATAATAAAGAGCTGCAGGTGGGGGCAAAACATGCCACACAAACTTCACCTATCCTACTTTTGGGTAATCATAAAAGGACAAAGCTTGCCTTGTAACATCATAATGCATGTTTTAGTATCATGATGCAGAACAGATGTCTGCATCCAACATGTTAATGTTTCAAGTAGAATTTTTACAAGCTCAATGTCTTGAAATCTTCCGTTTTTCTGTGTGAACGTGGGTGTGTATGTATATATATACTGTCTGTGTTCTCTTTGACCTACTTTGAATGTTAGCGTTCTTTTTTCTACCAGATAACGTCTCCTGGATTATTTTGGCAGTGGGAGAGGAACACTTTTATTTATGAGCAATCAAATAGATTGTGCAGCCCTTGTAGCTTTTGTTCCCACCGGATCTTGTCCCAGGGATTCTTGCATTAAAATAGTATCTTCTCTCCCTTTCTACCTCTCTCCCCCTCTGGTTTTGAAGAGTCCATCTGCTTTTGCAGCTTTCTCAACACCTGTAGTCCATAGCCTCAGTCACACGGCAATTATTTGTTCTTTTCCAAGTAGACAACTGTGTTGAGACAAAAGGGCTTGCTGGCATATGGCAGGATCAGCAACATCAACTGACAGAAAAGAAATCAAAGAACTGGTAGCCTTTCCCATTGTTTTTCATCTGAGAAAACTAAATGTGAAAATATTCGTTTTGCCTCATTTACTGAAGATAACTGAGATATGACTGTTCTTCAAATCCGAGATAATGTATTTTCTTCCCATCCTTGCATCAGGGGGAAAGCATATTGCCTCCATAGCCCACTATAACACAATTACATCTTAGCAACAGGGCTGGTCATGTGACTGCCTGCACACATTGGAACATGAGTAGTTTCAGGGCAGTGATTGACAGAATCCCTGTTCCACTCCATCTCTTTCCCAACCTGCCAATCACTCCTCTGCATTTGGTAAGGCAGGATAGGGGAGTCTGGGTTCATTTACAAGCAGCTAGAAATTGCGGTTTTGTTTGATTTTTTTAACAGACAGGCTCAATATATTTTTTTTCAAATTCCCTGACATAACAATATAACTCTCTTTATCTCCTGGAATATTGGCAGACTATTATTCCCATGATAAAATTAGCCAATATTTTTCAAAGTTGAGACACTGAAGCACACCAAGACATCCAGTGGCTTCATTGTGCCTTCTAGAGATCAAGATTATGTGATGCTAACCTAGCTCCATCCTTCAGCCATTCACCCTATGAGATATCTGGCCAGACTTTCCTTTTATTTCTGTAAGACCATGTCTGGTTTGTGCAATGTCTGGTTTATGTAAACCCATGTGGCCTAGTCTGTTTGCATGTCCTTCTTTTGTCTTAAATGGGATTATCTGAAGATCAAGGGAAACGTGGGATAGTGGAGTAGCTGAAAACTTCTTGCTCCTTTTAAAAACAACATAGCCTGTTGACATAAAACAAAAGTTAGAGGTGGAAGGGGCGTACATAAGCACACCATTGTGCCTACCATCCCTGTCTTACTGTTCTATTGTTCTCATTTATCTGTACTTACTTCAGGGGTGGGTTCTAACTTACCTCGCTGCTGGTTTGCTGCCTCCTGCACCACATGGGCGCGCCACGTAGGTGCGCACGCGCCTCATGGGCATGCACATGCACAGTAGGGGGAAAAACCAAAACATTCCCCAAAAAAGGCCAAAAACAAGCATGTGCAGTGCCAGAAACTCAGTTTCTGTGCATGTGCAGAAGAAAAACCCCAAAAAAATAATAAAATAATAATTTTTAAAAATGGCGGCATCCATGGACCAGAACCAGCTGTGTGACATCACCAGCGGCTTACTACCTACTCGGTAGAAATGGTCCAAATCAGTAGGAACCCACCTCTGACTTATTTGGTTTATGTTTATGTTTATACCTATACCTACTATCTTGTACATGTTTGACAAACAAATAAAAAAATAAATTAAATAAATTAAATAAACTAAATAAATAACTAGTTCTCTGACTAGGAGATTGCAGGGGGGAGGGCTCTTCAACCTATCCACCCTGAATGATGGCTTGATGTTCCTAACATAGTCTCTTCCTCCAGCAGAGTAGAAGTTTAACCTTCTGATCTGGGGTGTAGCTTCCAAATTTCTAGCAGCTGGAATGGATTCATGCTGGCTCTATTGACAATGCAATCAAACCTCAAGGAATGCAGCTGCTGGAACAAAGAACCTCACATTTATCAGATGGGAAGGAAAGACTATTTTAAACTCCATTGCAGAACTTTCTTTTTGTGTTTGTGTATGCATTATACTGTAGACCTAGGTTCATATTCATACACATTCATATTCGGGATTGAATGTATGAGTCCTGTAGTTTAGGAAATCATGTGTATCAATGGCATTAGCAATCTCTTGAAAGAGCTGCATTGGTGAGGTTAATATTTCCATTTTTAAACTTCTCAAAAATTGGAAAATAACTCTGTAAGAGAGAGATGTACAATCTGACAACGACTGAACAAATGGCTATGGCGATGCAAGGCCAAGTGCCTGATGGGAGGATCAACTGGAGGGCAGCAGATTGGCAGCCTTTGAAGATGTTCTTCTTCCCTGCACCAGAGATGGTCTGCTAGAGGGTCTGCTACCAACAAAAATAAATGAAAAACATTATTCTTGTGTTAGAATAATTTAGCACAAACTTCATCCTGTCTCAGCAGCATGCTGGCCATGAGATGGAGATTCTCTTGTGAGCACATGCCCTGGGCAACTGTTTAATGGAGCTTTTCATGGCACAACAAATGGGCTGTGTGGATGAGCTCATAGTCCAGTTTTGCACTATAAGAAGCAATCGAGTTCTCTCCGCATTTCTCACCATAACCAGCTTTCCTAATCTAGTATATTGAAATGTAATTAAACAATTATATTTCCACAATCTCTGGGTCCACACTGGCAGAGTCTCCAATTGTAAAAGCTGATGGAAATTGGGTTGAAAACTTCTGGAGAATCCATGCAACCTAAAACAATCCATCTTCTTCAACCAGGTATTCTCCTTGATGCAATGATAAAGACTAGCATACTTAGGAGGAGGAAGAATGAGAGAATCTAGTGTAGAATATGAAAGGAATCCCTGAAAGTCTGTTCCATATCTAAGTGTGGCTCCTTAGCTCTACTTCATTACTGTGAAGTTATGTGGGAATGATCTTGGGAGTTGGGGCAAAGGGATGATGCCCAGGAAACAATCAGTTAAGAGAGTCCACAACTGCATAACTCTTATCTAGCCAGCCATAAAGCACTTTCTGGATGCCAATCTCACCATATTGCTGTCTCTGCTCCTTCAGAGGTGTCTAGTGAGCTTACCAGAAGCATCAAAAACATAACGACAATCAAAAGTCAATATTGGTGAAATTATGCATCCAGAAAAGGGATTTTGCAGCTTTTCAACCATATATCAAATAACAGAACAATTTATGAGTAAGTCCATTGTGACATTCCTTCCCCGAAAAGCTTGAATGATAGTCAACTTCATGCCACATACAGAAAGACATTTTCTGCGAGAAACCACTTTTGCTTAGATTCAAGACAGCTCTGTTCATGGTATAGCTAGAAATAATTTCTAGAAATAACGAGATATATTGTTGAGGAAAGATAACATTGGCTCCATTGAAAGAAAACAGGAAAGACCAAGATCATAATCCGCAACAAAAGAAAGTAAAGTTTAAGCTTCCTATGTTTTAAACTCATCCACAAAAGTGATGAATTCTTTCCTCAAAATGCGATAGGAAAAATAATGATGCTGGAGGAGAAGGGACCGTTCATAGCTAGTGCCCATTTCTAGTTTCACTGATGATAGATTCTGCATAGTATATAGAAGAATGTGGAATTTACTTCTACTTCAAAAATATTCTGACTGTGTTCAAACATCATGATCACTCGTGGTTAACTAAGTCTTGTGTTTCTGAACTAATTACATTGCCTAGATTTGCATGAATCAAAACATAAATTGATTGTACAGACTGAATTCACAGAATATGCGACACTAAAAGGTAGATGGGAAATCTGTGTTAGAGTGCATCATGGGAACCAAGTCTATTTGTTAAGAATAGCCCCATGTGCCATACTTGGCCAATGGATTAAACCACCAGCATATGATCTCCCAAGGCAGTTATTGGAGAAAGTCCTCTTGAACAGAATTACTCCCTAAAACATTATGGCAGCAGCTAAGGAACCAATCCCAATTTTATTTTGTCACTGTGCCCCAGAATGCCTAATTTAAACATCAAAGCACACTATAAGCTTAAGTGAGGGTGCATTTCCAGCCACCCCTCTAATTTGACGTTAGTCCCCACTGCAATGGCTTTGATATCTTTGTAACACATGTTAATCATTTAGTTTTCTTAGACAAGCAATATGTATCTGTGTCAGGGGAGTAATTACTGGTCTTGTATAACTTCTCCTTGATTAGATATTAAAGTATATAGGACATTTTTCTGGAATGTATTATCTTTACAAGGTTGATAAACTGCCTGAAGTGACAGTGGTAAAACAAGGTAAAGATATCATCACAACATTAAGGAATACTAATGGACTGGTTATCGAATATCCAGAATTGATACACATTAATTTTACTTTTATTCTGGCAGAGAGGTTAACTCCAGAAGTACCAGATGGTTATTGGCTGAAAAACCAAATAATTTCCGCAAATCATAAATAGAATGTATGATGCAATGAAGAGTATAAAAATAAAAATAAATGTTGTTAATAAAAAAAAGTGTTTCAAAAGGAAATTGAGCAAATGATTGCAACTTCTACACAAATTGTGAAAACTAGAACAAGCTGATGGGTTTGTGTACATTAGCAGAATATTCACTAGAGATGGAAAAAATAGAGAGGATTTTTTAAGATATGCGAATGCTGGTATAAAGTGGACACAAGATCGATCGACATGGCACACGTTGATCCACCAAGGCTGCCAGACATTTGAAGACAGAAGAACAACAGCCATAGCATAAGAGAAGCAAGCACTCCGCAAAGCCAGAGCTGCAAATGCTGCAACAATGGTGCCCACACATGTCTGCCCGACATGTGGCAGAACATTTCGTCCCCATATAGGCCTTACCAGTCACCTGCAGACACACCATGGACAGCCCACAACCTGTTAGATGTCAACGTCCTGTTCGAACACGATGGACGAACATCATCATCAAAGTGGACAGAGAATAGTGCACAGTCTATTGTAAGAAACGAACACTGAAAGAAGCAAATGCACATGGGCATAAGAATGTCCTTCTATCCACTTAGTTATATGGAACTGAAAGTTGCATATGTGAAAGTAAATTGAATGCAGTAAAAAGTAAATTGAATGCAGGGCAATTGAAGAAGATTGTTTACTAAAACAGGAGAAAGGGTTGAAAATAAATGTTCAGTAAATGTAGATTGAATGAGAAAGTGAATAATCAATAGGTAAGTAGTCCAGTGAGAAGGTTGAAACATATATAGACAACGAATGAAGCCTCGGTTGCAAAGAAATATAGAAAGGAGTGAAAGGGGAAGATGAAGAAAATTGTGGTTGGATGGGGTCAATGAGATCCAGAAAACTGATTAAAAGGCAGAGCAGAGAATTTTGAAAAACAAGGATAATTTATTAATTGTGGTAAAGAGTAAAGACTGAAAAGATCATAAACCACAATCAGGAAGAAGAGCTGCCCAGGGGGCATGTGCATGCCAGAAAATGAACTTCCGGTTTCTGGCGTGCATGCAAGTCTTCCAGCAAGTCTTCCAGTTACTGCCGCGCATGCGCACATGCTGATCAGGTGGCCAGTGCGCATGCTCACACCAGAAAATGGAAGAGCAGCTCTTCCAGTTTCTGGCACTGCCACCCGCACAAACGGCAGCTGATCATTGCATGTGCATGTGCGCCATAAACCCGGAAGATGAACGGGTGACACCTCGTATGCCAGGCAACATGGCTCTGCAGACCATTTTGGGCATGTGAGCCGTAGGTTCGCCATCACGGCTGTATATTAACCCAGTTCACTCTGTAACCACTAGAAATAGATTGTGGTATGGTAGGGTTTAATAATGAAATGAACATTTCATGTTTCAATATCAGGATTTATGAGCCATGGTGTCACAGTGGTTAGAATGTAGTACTGCAAGCTACTTCTGCTGACTGCCAGTTGCCTGTAATTTGACATTTCCAATCTCATCAGGCTCAAGGTTGACTCAGCCTTCGATCCTTCCAAGGTCGGTAAAATGAGGACCCAGATTGTTGGAGGTAATGTGCTGACTCTGTAAACAGCTTAGAGGGGGCTGTAAAAACACTGTGAAGCAGTATGTAAGTCTAATTGCTAGTGCTATTTATTCCCGTGCATTATTGCTCCTTGTCAATAGCATTTGAGTGGAAATGGAAAAACTCAGCAGGTTCTACCTCCTGCCTCTGCCCCACCAGTATTACCTCTAACCCTCTTCCGAGAATTATTATCTCCATTTTGATCTTCTACATGGACTATTATCTCCTGCTATCATAAAGACAGACAGAAAGATTACAAAACAGCCGTTGTATTCTCCCATATGCAATAATGTCATTTTCCACAATGCAATTTGTTAAGTAACTTTGTATTTGTACTTATAATAGAGAAAATTAGAAAGTTTCTTTTTTCTATTTCTTGTCATTCTTTTTGCATTTTTGGCTTTTCTTTGTTTTCTTTTTGCCTTTATAATAGATCTTGATAGATTTTATCTCCTTTTCATCATATTTGCACATATGAAAAATGAGATTGCAGATTTCTGGATTCTATTGTTTCAGAATCCATGAGAAAAAAAGACAATACATGAAAGTTTCTTTCCATATATTTTTTTTGTATGTAGCCCTGAAAGCTGGACTTGATGGCCTGAATTGCCCTTTCTGGTTCTAGAATTGTGTGATGTTGGTGTTATAGTGTATCAGGAGGAAAGTATGTAAATTTAATACAGGCCAAGGTTTTGCTCATGGTAGGTAATGTGTCAATCAGCTTTAGTCTGATTGAAATTTCCTCTGGACTGTAATAGATTCTACATATCTGTATCCATAGCTAGAAATATGTTTTAGTCATCTAATTTTAGACAGATAAGCCAGGTTTGTGTTATATCAATAAATAACCAGAGAAAGAAGCAAAGATTTACCAGCCACAAAACAGTCAATTCTTTCTATTTCAAAGTGCAAAATTACAACTGTGACACGTATGACGTAGATCTGCCTACACACATGATTCCTAAGGTTCCCCAAATTAGCTTAATGCCATATTCAATTGAAGCTGTTGCCTGTTTCTAGAGTGTTACATTAATGATGATGCAAATGGTTCAGAATCTAATCACAGGGACAAAAATAGAGGGGGGGGAACCTCTACTTATAACAAAGCATTTCACAACAGAGCTTCTTTTAAGATACTCCCTGTTGATCAGTATCTCCCTGTAAAAAGAGCTTGCTCTTTTCATTTTTAACAACAGCAAAACACAATGCTTGGTGTGGGTGGCGGTGATAAATTTCAAGTTGAAATTTCTACAGCCATATTTTATTCCAGAATTTGTTACTGATATCATAGCTAGGTGTCCTCATTCAATTTTTCCTTTTGGGTGGGTGACAAACCTTTTTGTCAAGTTTTGACCAAGTTGTGCATATAGAATAGAATAACAGAGTTGGAAGGGACCTTGGAGATCTTCTACTCCAACCCCCTGCTTAGGCAGGAAACCCTACACCACTTCAGATAAATGGTTATCTAATGTCTTCTTTAAAACTTCCAGTGTTGGAGCATTCACAACTTCGGAAGGCAAGTTGTTCCACTTATTAATTATTCTAGCTGTCAGGAAATTTCTCCTTAGTTCTAAATTGCTTCTCTCATTGATTAGTTTTCCCCCCATTGCTTCTTGTTCTATCCTCAGGTGCTTTGGAGAACAGATTGACCCCCTCTTCTTTGTGGTGGCCCCTGAGATATTGGAACACTACTATCATGTCTCCCCTAGTCCTTCTTTTCATTAAACTAGGCATACCCAGTTCCTGCAACCGTTCTTCATATGCTTTA
>JANHFT010006877.1:22192-43411 GCA_032467955.1 Pseudoxenodon macrops | reverse complement strand
CCCCCCCCCCCAATACTGGCAAGATACAATACAGCTAAAACAATTTATTTTATTTTATTTTATTTTATTTATTATATTCTCAACCAATAAAAGTTTGGGTAGTTTTCAAAAGATAACTGTTATTTATTGCAGAGTTTTCATTTTCTATCAATCATTGTCAAAGATGTACATACTATTTCATGTATATTATTACATTATTAACTCATTGTTTAATATTTCATTTACTTATTTTTAAAGCTCTTTTATTTTATTAGCATTCAAGCCCTTAACATTCAGTAGAAGTGAGGTTTTTACTTACTGTCTGTAGAACAGGTAAAAGCATATTCAATGGGTTGGTCAAATTAGTTCCTAGGATTATAAATCCAGAACTTATACCAGTAGAATGAAGTGCTTTATCCAAACTGTAAGAATTTAAAAGATAAATTGTTATTGCTTGATTTAAAAAAATAATAATTGAATACATTTTCTGTATAAAGTACTTAAAAATAAAGATACACATTGACATCAACATTTTAGAAATTATCTTATAACATTTGATAGTGATAATGATTAGGAACATAGCATTTTCAATTTTAAATTGTGCACAGATCAGGATTGATACTTGTATATATCTTCTAAGCAACTTATATATTCAGAAAATGAACCATTTTATTATAGAAAATTCAGGAGACTCATGAAGTAGACATTACTCTGATAATTATCGCTCATGTTTACATTAATATGAACTGTTGTATTGTTGAAGTTCTCCAAGCTTGATTTATGGATTGCTAATAACATTTCATTACCCCACTAAGAAATATCATTGTACAGGAGTTTTGGAAAAGTGCAGATTCCCTGCCAACCAAAACCCTCTCTCCAGAACTGATTGTGTTACTAAGTAGGGCAATGAAACATTAACACTTACTACACATATCTGCTGTAATGGCAATAAAATGAATTCCCTGTGAGTGCAGAATTTTATGGAAACCTTTTGCAAAACCAGAAATATATCTGGGGTTTTATTTTTAAATTATATGTATTATATGCCTTTTTTAATAGCCTCTGTTCTACTCTCAAAATATTATGCATTACAATTTCACACTCCTCCACTAACATCCTATATATTTTTGCACATTTTGTCTCAGACATCTGTTTTTTAAAATCCATGTATGTATGCATGTTCACAGTGCCAATAATTCAGGAATAGTCCTCTAAAAACACTAGAGCCAGGAAAGACATATACAGACTTTGTTCCTTTGTTTTAGGTTGCTCAAGTTTCATCCCATCCTTTCATCTTAATATATATGAAATAGGGATGTTGTTTGTAAGTATGCCTTCAAGTCAATGTCAAATCCTGACAACTGTCTGGAGAACTCTAGGCAGTTTTCCTGCCAAGATTATTTTGCCCTTGCCTTCTCCCTAAGGGTAAGAGTGAGTGACTGGCCCCAAAGTCACCCAACTCGTTTGATACCTAAATGGCTCTTATGCAAAAGATACAGATTTGAAAATGTTCCAGAGAATTTCACTGTATTCCAACCTCTCTCTAGTCGATTCATAATCTTTTTTAGGCTAGAGTTTTTCAGGGTTGTTCAACTATATCCCAGAATAAATCTTCTAATAGTTTGAAATGTCTATAATGAAGCAAAATATGGGTCAACCCAGAGTACTTGAAGCCATTTATGGTCTGCAGCATTTAGTTTCAGAAAGTGACAAAACACCACCAAAACAGAATAGTCCAGAATGAGAATGTATCATTCCCATGATTTAAATAAGAGCTACAACAAATATTCAACAACAAATGAATAAATGAAGCAATAATGGTGATTATATTATCTTTATCAAGGCCTGTGTCTAAGCCATATATAGTGTTTGTTGTAAAAGCAACAAGATAATTGTAAATATTAGTTCACAGAGCGATAAGCATATGGCTTCTAAATAGCTACTTGAATACTTTTCCATTATCTGTGAAATCTACTTCCCCAGCAGTTCATCAGAAAGCCATTAAAAAGAAACTAAGAAAGTCTCCATCATAATATATTGGGAGATAAATTGGTTCTAAATGGAAAATAGTTACTTGCTGAGATTTCTGTATCCCTATCCCTTTCATCTCACAAAATCTTGCTAAAGAACTGTGAGAGAATCTTATCTGGAAGAAATACTTTCAGTATTTCAAAAAGCTTGCACCAAGGTAGGACATTAAGCTTTTTCTTCATGTGTTTACTTGAATGTATAAGGATTTGAGAGCATATTAAAATATGCTGAGCACACTGGTCATCCACTTTACTTTCTGTAATATTCACATGATGAGACAGGAAGGTCTGAAGAACTGTTTGCTTAAATTTGAATAGTACAGCCTTGCAATCAATTCGTCTTTTGTTATGCAAACAGCTGATTTACATTCAAATAAACATCCAAAGGTATTTTCAGTCTTCTGTGCTAAACAAGAGAATGGTGGGTACATGGCCCATGTTCTGTTCACTTTCAAGCTCACAGGTTTCTGGTGAATAAGATAAAATAAGAACATTCATATCAAGTATTGGCCCGAGTCTGGCTGAATGATTTTCAGTAGATACATTTTAAAATGAAAAGCACATGTTATATACTTACTTTGACAGGAAGAGAGAAATAGTGAACAGCAGAGCCACAAGTATAAAAAATATTCCCCATACAACCTAAAACACAAGTAAGTTTGGAAAACAGTTTAGCACATTCTAAACAATGCATAGTTTGTTCTGCTATTATTTAATGAAATAAATATGAGGAATTTGTTAGCGGGGCATTTTTCTTCATAATTAAAAATGCAGCAGATATCTACAGTATTACCAAAGCCTCTGCTAATAACGCCAGAAGCTACTCTGAATTCTGCAACACATATTTATTTGCTCATGCAAAACAAAACAAGAAAACTAGAAATATTATGGAAATCAAGTGACATAAGTTAACCTGAATTCCTCAATTCATTTTCCCAAAAAGAATTTTGTCCAGATATAGGACAAATTTGAACAGCTGATTATGTAGGGAAAGATCTGCTCAAATGACAATGTATGTTTAAATCTTTCTAAAAAGTGTAGAAAACAACTAAAGCACATATTTATGTATATTTATTTATTTACTCTAGCTTGTGTAAACCATCTAGTCCATAAAGTCTTAGACAACGGACAAAGCACATAAATGCATGTTCATATGAGGTGCTATTTCCACAAGTGAGAAAAATTATTTTAGAAATAATTGCTGCCTACCAAACTGACTTCATTTTTTAAAGGAAGTCTTCTTTAAATAATTAAAGCAGCAAGATCAGAGCTCAGCGCAAGGCCAGAGTCTTAATGTGTCTGTACATGCTGCAAGAGAGAAGTATATAAATTTAAATTATTTGGAATAATGTACTATTCTGTAATATGATCCTACTTGGGTTTTAGTGTTTTTTATTTAAAAATAGACTCAATTTTATGATTCTCATTGTTCAAAACAATATAAAACCTATTTAAATAGTATACTTGGTTTACATTACAGCTGTTACAGCTATAAGATTACTGCTAGTTACCTACAACATTATACCATTATTTACAAATATTTGATTCAAACTCTTGTCTCTGATCTTTATACTGAATAAATGTAAGAGGCCTTGACAACTGCAGTGTGCTAAACAAGTTTCCAAGTTTTTGGAAAGATGTACATTTGATCTACATATTGCGAAGTAATCTTCATGAGCTACATATAGCTTTCACTACAAAGAAATCATATATTTATATCTTTCACTACAAAGAAATTATTTTTATGACAAAATAATACTTTTTTTGGTGGAAATGTAGTCCCAATATGAGAGTGAACTTTGCTATCTAACATGCCTATTACGAAGTAATGGTGTTTTTTCAGCATCATTTGGGTGCAATTCTTTTTATGGAAATGTAAAATCCCCAGTGCCTTAGTTTTTTATTTCTACATTCTGTTGGTATCTTTTCTTTTTCCACATTCATACCCTGATGGTTTTCTAACACTAAATTGAATTTGTTGCTTATTTGTTCATTCTGCAAATCTGTTCACACATTTCTCTTCTTGTCTACCCATTTTACATTGATCCATTATTTGTCCAGTTGTAATAGTAACTTAAACCATGAATCTCTTTCCAATTTCAAAGTTAGTCTGTGCGCTTGCTAAGTAGAATGTGACCCTGTGGCACTACACAACTGTATGAGACTCTACTCCCAGCATATTTAGTGGGAGCCATAGTTCCAAGTAAATCAGCAAACAATAGAAGAATCAAACTGATGTGTGCTCTCATTTAATACACTGTATTAGAATATTCCCCCATTCTCCACATTTCGATTATAGCTACAGTTCTGAACCATGATATATTTTAACAATTACACATGGAAATATAGCAAAAGGTTATCTATCTATATTTTTGTACATGTACTGATTTAGCCAGCTCAAAAGAATTCCTTCACACAATATGCTGTTTCACGTGACTTTTTCCATTATAAAATACTACAATTATTGAGCATCCTAATTTAGCTTATAGTAATTCACCAAACATCATTCTATTTTCTTACATTTAAAGAAGTGAATAAAAATGAGGTAGGTTGTTGCAATTTGGCAAATTTGCAAATATTTACTGACCCCTCGCATCCTGGACATAAATTGTTTTAACTCCTACCCTCAAAACAACGCTATAGAGCACTGCACACCAAGACAACTAGACACAAGAACAGCTTTCCCCCCCGAATGCCATCATTCTGCTAAACAAATAATTCCCTCACCACTGTCAAACTACTTACTAAGACTGCATTACTGTTACTATTAGTCTTCTCATTGTTCCTATCACCATCTCCTCCCACTTATGACTGCAGGACTGTAACTTGTTGCTTGTATCCTTACAACTTGTATTGATATTGTTTTCTGATTGCTTATTTGTAACCTATGACTATCATTAGGTGTTGTACCTTATGATTCTTGATGAATGTATCAGTGTACATCTTTTTATGTACACTGAGAGCATACGCATCAAAGAAAATTTCTTTGTGTGTCCAATCACACTTGGCCAATAAAGAATTCTATTCTATTCTATTCTATTCTATTCTATTCGACACAGTTGCCCAAATTCGAATTAGCAGAAGCTATCTCTAGAACTGTCTTCTAAAGAATTATATCAGGGCTATGCAAAACATTTCAATGAATGGGTTTGCTTGAAGCAACTAGGCTCCCTCCCTGCTTCTAAGCAGCAATTCAGAGTGAGGCAAAGCGTTCCAGCCCAGCTTTCTCACAGATGCCCAACTAGCATCCAATGTCTTTTGCAGTTGTTTATGTAAACATTTATGTTTTACAGAACAGTCAGTGTTCACATTTATGAAATACGGTAGCTGGGATTAAACCTAAGGGGTTGAACTCCCCAGCAGGATTTTCAAATCATTATTACATTCTTGGCATAGCCATTTATTTTCCCCCTCAGTTTTCTTTCAAATCATTTTGTTGATTCGTTTTAGTAGAAAAATATATTGCTTGCTGACACATCACACTGAAAGTATGTTTGGGCATGAGGTCTAAGCAATAGAGGTTTGTTGTTTTTAAACCTCAAAAACAATGGTTCCGCTTTCTCTCATGTTGTGGAACCAGTAGAGATATTCTGATCTTCTGAGTCAAGTCTGTCTCTAATAACATGAACATTTTATGAGATATTGGTAGGACATCAATATCTTTTGGTACAAACAGGACGTTTTCTTATAATACAAAATGAGGGTCTTTACTTTTAGGGGTCTCATGGCACCACAGAATTTTGTCCAGCAGCTTTTCTCAACATATTCCAGACGCCGTCCTCTTTTGCGAAGGCTTCTTAGTTTGTCTTCAAGTTGTTGCAGCATTTGCCTGTCTCGAATTGGTAAAGGCCGCCCATCTCTGCACTAGTAAGGAGAATCGTAAGAAAAAGTGCAACATTTGTATAGTAGTGTTACAATCTTTTTGTTTGATTCCAATCATTACTTGTGAAAAATGAGTTCTAATTTCATTTGATTTCAGTTATTTTTTTAAAAACTTTTAAAAAACGAGGAACTCGTTTATAAAGGGATGGGCTTTCCAATTCAAAAGTACTGTAAATGAAATATGATGCCAACATCCTCAGTTTCATCTCTTTTGATACAAACTTCATTTAAACAAACAAAAAGTCATGAAATAAGCAGAATACAAATTAATAATACAAAGAACCATGAATACTACAGTAGTAACTTTGAATAATTATTGAAGTTATCAGCAAATTAGATACTTTATTGAGCTACTAAAATGTGAATAATGCAAATGAAATGAATGAATACATATTGTATTTTGAAATAATAAAATAAAATTCTACTTTAATATATATTGCATTTTTCAGGTGTCCAAATTCCAAACTAATGATGAGCGAAAGTTAAATGATCTTATAAGAAGCATGGAAGTAAAATCCTAAAAGTAATGTTTCAAAGTAGCACCAAACCTTTGATTCAATTCTTTGAACGTTTTGCTCAACATCTTCAATATCTTCAGTGTTTTCTAAGCGTTCATAACTAGCATTTCTTGTGCCTTTAATAAGGTTTAGAGGCAAAGCAGACATACCATAAGCCTGGAGAAAAATGAAACAGAGCATTAACTGAACCAACATTTCTAAATGATCATCGTAATTCGTTCAAAATCAATATTTTAGTTCTAGTATCAAAATGTTCAGTCATATTCTTTTATGACCATTTTGTACCAAATACTCAAAAAGCATAAATATAGTTTCTGAACCCATCTCTCCTTACCAGGAAGAAGAGTAAAGTACAGGATTCAGAATTCACCCAAAATACTAGTAAAAACTTGGGTTATGTACAAAAATAAATAAACCTAATAAGAAGAGAGAAAATTAAATAGTCTACAATAATAGTTATTTGGAATTTCTGTACACTAATTACGATTCAATGCTTGATTCTTTAAAGACCAATGAAAGAGGGAATATAGCAATAAAGTTCCTATAAACACAGGAGAACCCAACTGTAACTAATCTATACCTAAGTTTCAAGGAAACAAAAGTAAAAAAGTATACCAGGTTTTTATTGCACATGTTACCAAATCTGAAAAGAAGTAATAGTTAGAAAATAATCCTAGGAGCTTCATCTTTATTGATTATGTGTCATAAAGTCATCCTCGACTCCTAACAATCACACATACAGATTTTCTCCAAGATGAACTATCTCTAACCTCTTCTTTCAGGTCTCCCAAAGGTGCACTCACCGCCACTGTAATTGAGTCCATTCATTTTCTGCTGGTTGTCTTCTTTTTCTCTTTCCTTCCATCTTCTACAACATTAAAGACTTTTCCAGAGAGCCGAGTCTTCACATAATGTGCCAGATTATTTGAGCCTAGTCATGTATGCCCTGAATAAGAATTCTGGGTTGATTTGTTTAATGATCCATTGCTTTGTTTTCTTGACTGTCCATGGTATTCTCAGATGTCTTCTCTAACACCAAAGTTTGAAAGCATCAATACACTTCCTATCTTGCTTCTTTAAAATCCAACTTTTGCTTCCATAGAGTGTCACAGGGAATATCATGGCTTGCACATTTCTCATCTTTGTAGAGATGTACAGAAACATCAGGGCTGAATATTTTTTCCAAAGTCTTCATGCATGCTCTACTGAGTGCTAGTGTAAACTTCACATTTTCATTATTCAAGTAATGTCATCAGCTCATCAAAATGAAAAATAGTTCAATCTATCAAGAGCAGCACTGTGGGAGACAGAACAGGAATGCAGACCAAAATAGACAAGGAATTGCTAAGAGAACTCCTATCAACTTTGGGTGAGTTCAAATCTCTGGGACTGGATGATTTACATCCCAGGGTAAATCCCAGGGTACATCCCAAGGTAAATTTTTAGGTGCGCTAATTTTAAAGCACCTAAAAATGAACAAGGTGATAATTAGTGTTTGTTAGAAGTAGGTCATGCCAAATAAACCTTACTGCCATCTTTGAGAATGTAACTAAATCAGTGGATCAAGCAAATGCTGTGGATATAGTATATTTCAATAAGGCATTTGATAAAGTAGACAACAGCCTACCTCTTGGTAAGATAGAACAGTGTGGGATAGACAGTACCACCACCAAATGGATTTGCAGTTGGCCGACCAAACACAATCAGATTGTAGTGCTCAAGGCAGTACCTCTTCAACATCTTCATAAATGACCCAGACAAGGAGATTGAAGGGGCACTCATCAAATGTGTAAATTTGACACCAAGCTGGGGAGAATTATTCACATACAAGATCTTGTCAATGATCTTGACAACTTGAGTATTGGTTGCCATGCAACAAGGTGCAGTTCAGTAGTGAGATAAGAAAGATCCTGCATTTAGGCAGGAAAAAACCAAACCCACAGGTACAGAATAGGCAGTACTTGGCTCAACAATAGTGCCTGTGAGAGGGACATAGGTGCCCTAATGGATCACGACTTAGGTATGAGTCAGCAGTGTGCTACAGCTATCAAAAATGCTAATGCATTCCTAAGTTGCATCAACAGAGGGACAGCATCAAGATCACGGGAAGTGATAGTACCATTCTATAGCGCAGTTCTGGTCACAATACAAAAAAGATGCTGAGGCCCTAGAAAGAATGCAGAGAAGAGTAACAAAGATGGTAAGGGTTGGAGGCTAACTCGCATGATTAACTGCTAAGGGAACTAAGTATATTTAGTCTAACAAAGAAAAGATTCAGGGTGATATGACAGCTATCTTCCAATTCATGAAGGGCTATCACAGGAAAGAAGAGCTTGATTTATTCTCCATTGCCCCTGAGAGCAAGACAAGAAGCAATGGGTGGAAGCTCCAACCTGAATTGTTGACAATAAGAACATTTAATCAATGGATCAGTTTGCTTCCCAGAATTATGGGTTACTGAAGGTTTTCAAGAAAAGATTGGGCAATCATTTGTCTGGAGTGGTATAAGGTATCCTGTTTTGAGCAGGGAGTTTAACCAGAAGACCTATAAGGCCCTTTCCAGCCCTATGATTCCATGACACAATCAAAGGCTTTTCTAAAAATGTATATTGACTGCTTTTTGGTATTCTTTGGCTTTTCAATCATCCAGCATGCATTGGGAATAATGTCTCATGTTCCTTAGCCTTTTCTAAACACAGCTTGAAGACCTGACATCCCTTTTCCATATAGGGCTCTAAACTGTGCTGGATAATTGTAAAAATAATTTTGCTAGCATGTGAAATTAAGGATATTGTACAATGGTTGGCACACTTTATTACATCTCCTTTGATACTGGTCTGTAGATTGACTTATTCCAATTGTTTGGCTACTATGTCGTTCTTCAGACAGATTTGCTGGCATAGCTTAGTTAGAACATTGAGTGATTCTTCTTCTGTTGCTTGTCATATTTCAATGGGTATTCCATCAGTTCCTATAGCCTTCAACTTGGTAATGATTGGAGTGCTGATCTAACTTCATCTTCTAGTACTAATGATTCTTACAAGTAAAGAATATCTTCTAAGGTATCTTAGATCTCCCTCCCTCTCTGTGTCTCTCTTTTTTCTCCCCCCCACACGCTTATTATTGAAAGTATCTCTTGTAGTACAAAAATATTGCCCCTCAAAATAAAAAAGAGAAGATTAAAAACAGCAATCACAACACACAACAGCAATATTCACAAAAAGCCTCAGAAAATAATGTAATTTTGATTTGGCAGTTAAGCTCAGTAATCAGAGTGTCAGGCAATCCTCTTTAGAGAGTTTGTTCCACAGCCAAAGCACTATCACATAGAAGATGCAATATCATATTAACACAGTGAAAGCTTTTGGAGGCAAAAGTACCAAGAGAGGATAACCCTTTAATGAAATTAACAAACATTGAAGAAAAAGAACTATCAGCAATTCTGCAAAACCAGTCTATGCACCAATAAAATATAATAAAAATAGACATGAGAGATGAGGTAACATTTCTAAAATAAAAACACAGGAAGTGATTACTTAGAGATAAAGATAGAAACTGCAGAAGTGACTGAGATTAAGTGACAAATGAAAGTTGTTTATGCCCAGAAAGTCTAACAATTAAATCATAGGAAAACACCAGAAACAAAGAAGAAAGGACACCTAAAACATATACACCTTAGTGAAAAATAGAACTGGGGAAGGGAAGCCAGCAGCAGTTACTAAAAAAAAAACCAAACCTAGAACAAATAAACAAACCTTGAATGTATATTAACAGAAAAAACCCTTAAATAAGCACAATCCAATTTATAAACGTTTTGGAATACACAATATTATATAACCAGTGGTTCTCAATCTGTGGTCTGCAGACCCATGGGGGGGCAACAATGTTATCACAGGGGGTCTATGAAGGCTTGAATAAATGTTATGATTTAAATCTTAAATCTTGGGAGTCCTTGGCCATGATTCATGGCCACAAAACGTGTTTAAAGGGGGTCCTTGGTGAAGAAAAGATTGAGAGCCACTGCTGTAACCATTCACTCAATGCTTTGCAGAAACCTTCGATTTATTTGAAATAAGAATGAGGTAATTTAAAAGCATCTTTGGAATACACAGTCAACATGTTTCCTTAGGAGATATTCTATTCCCACCATACTGTTTTTTGGACCCCAGCTCCGATTCCATTTCTATAGCCCAATGTCATGGCCCCACTGGATCCTGGTTTGGAAGAGGAGGAGAAATTGGAAATGGGACCGTCCGATGGGGATAGCACGTATCTCTTGGAATGTTTAGTGACCAGGATCTGGGGATGATGCTGTCCCAGAACCTTTGGGGGAGGTGGTTGACCAGATGGAAAGCTTCCTGCCTTCACATACATGGGGGAAGAACAGCTGCAGACAAGGCAGTGGTACTGAGAGGCAGCAGATCCTTTCTGATGAGGAACAGCTGCCTCCCCCATTCAATCTAAGGGCACAGAGTAGAGCAGAGGCAAGCTCAAAGGAGGTCTGCAAAGCTGCTCAGGAGAAGGTCACCCCATCCCTCCTCACAAGGAACACCTGGCATGGGTTGACTTAAGCGGAAGCTGGGGGAGATTGTCTTTTTCGGGAACCATTGTTTGCTTTGGTATACACTCCCCTGGCTTTGGAAAAAACTCAGCCTTGACTCCTGTTTCTGCCTGTGCCTTGTCTTGTAGAGTTACAAATAAGAAGACTAAAAAGGATTCCTAGGAAACAACACTATACTTGAAATAAGCTTGCTACCTAAAAATGTCCACTAATGGGTAATAAATGGAATAGATACAGCTTTTGTGAATAGCAATAGCATTTATAAACCGCTCTATGGTTCTTTGCAGCCCTCTTAAGCAGTTTAAAGAGTCAGCATATTGCCCCCAACAATCTGGGTCCTCATTTTACAGACCTCAGAAGGATGGCAGGCTGAGTCAACCTTGAGCCATTCAAAATTGAACTCCTGGAGTGAGCAATGAGTTAGCCTGCAGTACTGCGTTCTAACCACTGCACCATCATGGCTCTTCATAAAATAAAACTCAAGTTACATTTAATTTGGAAAAATTATGTCAATTTTTTGTGAATGCACTTACAGGTTTTAGTCAAAGTTATAAATCTCAAATATTTTAGTACTTAATAGAAAGAGGATTAAGCTTCTAAATGGAATTGATAATTATATTATCAATAAAGATAACTCATAAAACTAAAATCTTAGTAATTTTCAAGTCCTGAAGCAAAATGATAGCAACTTTCATGAAGAATAATGGGAAAAATTATTAAATAATGTGTAAATTACCCAAATTTGCTGGGAGTTGGGCACTGTATAAATAATAATAATAACAATAAGGCTTTGTTTCTACTGTATTCAGCATTATTGCCCATCAGACTTTAGAAGCTATGAAAATCATCCTTTCTAATGGGAAGTGAAAGTTTGAATTAGGATATCTGATGGAATACTTCTGCAGGTGCAATTAACTCTCACTTAATTTGGGAAATCCCTCAAACTATTAAATTTTGGAGGCTTTTGGCCACAGAGTGATTACAAGCATCTCTCTTTTTTGCTTTTCTTATATGATCATTCTTATTCTACAAATAGTCCTTGACTTATGACCACAACTGAGCCAGGAATTTTGGATGCAAGTCATTGTTGTTAAGCAGATCGCTATGTGACCAGACTCAATTTTTACCATCTTTTTTTCTGACGTTATAGTCAGATGCTCAATAAGCAAATCCAGCATATCCAGTGTGTGTTTTTTTGCTGTTTTCTGCCAGAAAAATGACAAAAAGGTAGCAAATCATGGTCATGTGATTGCGGGATACTGCAACTGGTCAAAACCTACCAGTTGCCAAGCACCTAAAATGCAATCACATGACCATGGGATGGGGTGGTGGTGCAATAGATGTAACTTTTGAAGATGGATCATAAGTAGCTTTTTTTAAAACTCCATCGTAACTTCAAACAGTGGTTAAGAGACCAGTCATCAAGTGAGCCTATCTGTACCTTTGTATGGTTGATCTTTTAACAATATCCATGCTGTTAAATTTGTATATGTATGCTGTCAATTCTTTGAGGCAAGCAAGATCAAGAAAGAGGGACAGCAGGGATTCTCAGTCTGCTGTTTATTATAGCAAGATAGAATCTTGAAAGCCTCTCTGAGGTTCTGTCTGCCTTATCTTGTACCAAACAAAATCAAGATGGGCTTACTTTGAAATTTATTTCTTAGGCTTTCATCTTCTCAGGACTGAATAATCTTTTCTGAAAGTTACTCTTAACAGTTCACTCATCACATTCCCATTCTCAAGGGCAGAGCTGTTCCAGCTAGCTAACTAAATAAATATATAAATCTTTTTATCCCATTCTTCTCCTGCAGATTACATATATTTCCTGATTCTAAAAACAGTAACGTATCAAATAAATTCCAAAGGAAAATAACTAGGACTCCAGGTGCCAAGGAAAATAAAACTATGCTACCCATTTATAGTATGGGACACCCCACAATAGGAATGGCTCAGGGGCATGATCTTTTTTATTTCCCATTCCAGAAAGTCTTCCTTTAGCGACTGCCTTGTTAGCAACTGTTTGCAGTTACAACTGTGATGAAAAAGTAACCAATCCTTGCGTTTATTACAGGTCTATAAAGCAAATTGAATTAAGCTCATAGGCACAGCTGGGATTTCGTTTAGCAATTGCTTTACTTAATAACCAAGTTGTTAGTCCCAATTGTGATCACTAGATGAGGACTTAGGGCAAAAGCTTTTAAACTAGGAAAATATTTTAGTCAATATGCTGAGAAGTTCAATGCTAAGAATGCTAAGGTATACAGAAGCAGCAATCCAACTCCATAGCCTCCTCTTTAACACAGCGACTTAGAAAGGCATCAAATATTTTCTGACTGTACTATGAAATCAGGATAATACATCACAATTATACTATTCATTTTAATATCCTTCTCTCCCTGGATACTAAATTTTGAAGACATGCAATAGTAGTATATAATCATTTCAAAACAACTCTTAACTAGATTTATGAAATACTTTCTAGACAAATCCATATGGGTAGTCCTAAACCTACGACCACATCTGGGACCAAATTCTGTCATAAGTCATTGTGGTTGTGAGTAATTACATAACCAGATCTGATTTTATGACCTTTTTTGCATTGTTCATAAGAGCAAATCCACCTTAACCAATGGCATTTTTTGCCATTTCTTGCTGGAAACCAGCAAAACCCATCACAAATTGTGATCATTTGACTGAGGGACGCTACAACTGGTTGTAAATGCGAGCCAGTTGCTGTGCCAAATTGACCCTGAGAATAGCATGTGACCCTGAGAATAGCAACAAATTCAGATCATAATTGGATTTTTTAGAAGCTGCTGTTAATTTGAACTTTTATTGGGTGAATTTTCATAAGTCAAGGACCACCTCATTATCTAAAACTTTAAAAACAACTGTTTGATATTTAAACATTACAAACTACTTTCACATTAAAATTTGGTTCAACAATGCATCAGTCATGTGGATTCCCTGTTCCTAATTTATATTGTCCTTTGCACAATGAGCATAATCTTCCTGATGGTATAACTGCTTTTCTCACCCCACTGGAGTCTTCTCCACACCCTTAAAATCTGCTGTACAGATTAAGGACATTCTAAACAAATTTGCCCCCGATAGTAGGTAAGAAAATTTTGTTGCACAACTTCTGCTTATATACTAAAAGCTGTCATTGTTATAAGCCCTGCATAGAGTTTCAAAAGGAAAAAAATATTTAGCTGTTAAAGAAATATTGCAGCCCAGAGACAGAGTCAAGTGGTTAAACTTTGTGACCATGAGTTGTAGTCCTGCTTTAGGTCTAAAAGCTAGCTGGGTGACTTTGGGCCAGTGTCATTCTCTCTCAGCCTAACACACCTCACAGGGTTGTTGTTGTTGTGGGGAAAACAGAAGAAGAATGGAGCATTAGGTATGTTCATTGCCTCGAGTTATTTATAAAAATAATAAAAGTAAATAAATAGGAGTCAAGAATCAATGTGGAATCCATGGCTCTTCAATGTTTGATTCCTAAAGTATACACTAGAAAGCGTAAATATTATGGGAACAATAGTCCAATAACATCCAAAAAGCTAAAAATGCATCATTTTAATTCTAGATCTTCTCTTTTAAAGAATAAATTACATCATCCAATTAAACCTCACTTTATTTGTTAACCTAAAACTGAGAACTTGCAAAATAAGTTTAGGGAAAGATTATAGATTTGCAGCTTAAATCACTTGTTATGCCAACCTCTATAACACTGGATTTGATCCTGAATTAACAAGGGGCAGAGTTCAAAATGTTGAAAAATGAAGCCAGCCTTCAATGGAGATAAGACCAAAAATAAGTTGCTCACCGTATAGGTAATAGCTGCCACCATTCCAATAAGGGTCAAAGAACTTATGGAGAAGGAGAGGGCAGATAAACCATCTGCAAGGGAAAAAATAGAATTGTTTTGCTAAAATGTATACAACCAAAGAGAATGAATTGAATGCAATCCAGTATCACAAAGAACAATGAACTATCAACAATTGGCAGCGTAAATAATTGTTAAAAGCAGAATAGAATGTCAAATCTCAGTGGTCATTTACCAACCGCTCCCCCCTCCCAAATTGTGTTAAAAATTGATGTTGGCATTGATTTAAACCCTTAATTCAAACAGTGAGGAACTGGTTACCATCCAGACCTTGCTGGACTACAATACCCATCATCCTTGATCTGTGACTATATTAGGTAGTGCTGAGTTAGAATGCTACAAAACTGGGAATGTCACTAATCCTCTACTACTCTGTTTACTTAAGAAAATTATGTCACTAATAATACTTTTGGCTTAAGCTCCTATGAGCATTGGCCCGCATTTAACAATTCTGTTAATTCTGGAGTGTGTTTCTACTTTTTACAATAAGATTTCTAAATTTTATCACTCAAATATATCAATTGTTTCTTCACTGGGCTGCCTGGGCTACAACCTCAAAGAAAAAAATAGGGTACTTTAAATAAACCATATAATCTGAGACTTTCAAGGAAATTAATTAGTCCAGCTCTGTGATCATTGCATTGAAAAAATCTTACGGCTGCTTCCAAGTTCTTCAAACAAAAGTTTTATTTTCTCCCACTCTGTTGAATTTTTCTTGCTAGGAATATCCAGTGGGACAAAAGCTCTGTAACAGGAATAAATGAAATATATAAAATTAATGTGTATGATTGTTCTAATAATACTAGCATGCTGTAGCAACTGCACCTAACTTTAAAAAAATAGCTAAGTTCTTTGCTTCATATAAGTGCTATTTATTTTCTGATTTTACATATGTTTTTTTTAAATTAATGCAGTATCTCTAGCTTGGGCTGAGTCATGTGATTTTTGTGATAAATCAGAAATTCAAAGCAGTAAAGAAAGCAAGAAACGAAAGCAGGCAAATTAACTGTTCCAAATGAAGCTTAACTCCTACAGATTTGATGGACCAGCTTGTGTGGTTTTCTTAGCAATAACACAGAAATGGCTTACCACTGCCACCTTCTGGTATGCTTTTCAACTCTCTAATCTAACCTATAGATCTCCGTGTCTGGACTCTTCCCTTTTAAATGCTGATAAAGCCTGACCCTCCTTAGTTTATGAACCTAGATAAGATCAACCAGGCACCGCCATATGCTGAAACAACCAGCCAAATACAGAATGTGTAAGCGCTTTATTTCGGTACAGCATGCTTAACATGAACATATGCTAAATTCAAAAGTGTGCAAAAGAGAAATGAACTCACAACTATTTGCTTCTAAAATAACTCTAAGCATGGCTTCATTCAAAATTGTCTAATGTGTACTGCATTTGTTTCCACAGAAAACCCGAAGGGTCACATAAGAAGGTTAGCTGCGATGTTGCAGTGGTTAGAATACAGTACTACAGGCTACTTCTGTTGACTGCCGGGCTGCCAGCAGTTTGGCAATTTGAGTCTCACCAGCTTGAGGTTGACTCAGCCTTCCATCCTTCCCAGGTTGGTAAAACCACTTAGAGAGGGCTGTAAAGTACCATAAAGCAGTCTATAAGTCTAAGTGATATTGCTAAGTGCTATTGCTACTTCTCCATACCTTTTAAGTAAACTAAATGTTGATAAAGGATGAACAGGAAATAAGAGATTTTAATTGTGTTCTCCATTATTCTCACAATCAATTAGTGATTAATCAGTCTCACAAGATGAATCAAACAGGTTATTAGGGAAGAATCATAAGGGTGTGCATGTTTGTGGAGATTCTCAGTCATCCAGGCTAGTTAAAATATTTAAATTAATAAATATATTATATCTAGTTCTATTTTCTTTTTATTTTGATGCTATCTGTTTATATATACACACACACACACATACACGAGCTTTCTCCAGAAAGGATGAAAAATAAACCTGGAGTAGTATCGAGATTAAATAAATCTTAGCAAATAATATCACACATTTTATTGCTACTTTTATTATAGTATATCTTGGAATTGTTGACTAGAAATTGGCTTTAACCTTCTTCCCCAAATTTCTGGAGTCAATTATCTTTTAAAAATTAGAAAATAAAAAGTGAAATGCTACATTACAATGCAGGCATTTTATGTCAAAGAAATAGGCGTACATTTGTACCACATTGAAGAGAAGTAATTTAGCAGTGTCTTCAACGTACACCCAGCTTGTAATAAAATAAGAGCTTCATTCTACCCTATTTTAATAAAAATAAAATAATATCGGACTCAAGTTAATGTTTTACAGCAAAAGGGCAATCTATTCAGCACAATGATATATGGTTTCTTGAAAATATGCAGTAATAGTGACAATGCTATACCAATGATTGAGTAGCAGTGTATGCAGGCTTAAGAAGTAAACCATTCTGAGAAGTAACAAACACTTTAAGAAAATGACAATAAGCCATTTATCCATGCTTGTTTCTTTTAAGATTGCATTTTATTTTAAATTAGTAAACTAGGTCTGTAAAAAATAGTGAATTTTCATCTAGAAATAACATTCCTGGTACTGTCATTTAAAAGAGATTGTGCAGGTAAATGCAACTTCAAGTGATTTAGGGCAAAGGAGGCAGAAGTAATGTTGAGAAAGAAAGGTTACAAATGGAAAACAAAAATAGATCTCTACAACATTCCATTTTGAGGGAATGTAAATAAAAGTTTGATTTAGAAGAAATTTTGTTCAATGTATAATTGAAGCAAGCTGACCAAGCTGAGCCCAAGGGAGTCAAACATGTCATAAGTTATGAGTCGCTTCGCACCTGCAAAAGATCTAGTCCAGCCCACCTTGACTCGCTTTCTTATTTCCCGCACATTTCCCTAATGGTCAGTTGGCCAGATTCTTGTACACAGCTTAAGCTTGCATAAGTCTTTTACTCATTTGAATTGCCTGAATTGCCTTATTTCCTGGGCACTTGACAATAATCTTAATAAGAATATGCAGATACTGTTTTATATTCATTGTCAATATTCTAATGGATTCACAGCACAGCTCATATGTAACCTTTCTAAATCTTAAAAAAATAATAGAACAAATTCAAACCTTCAATTTCTAAAAGCTAACTTTTTAATGGCAGAAAGAAATGTTGATCTCACCCTTTTCATGAAACTACTATAGTACACTATTTTAATCAAAATTATTAGTTTCTCATAGAACTCAAATATAAAAAACATTAAATTTATCAAGCAAAATGTATTAGCTTTGAATTTTTATTATCTAAATATCAACTTTCTCAGCTAAAAAGTCAAATAACCAGTGACTGTAGAGATCAAGCTAGCAATAAATATTCATCAAATCCAAGATACATATTAGAGAAGAGAATGGAGACAGTGACATTTGTGTGGGGCATGCACTGTATTTAATTAATCTGGGCAAAAGATTGCAGCTTCATACAATAATCTTTCAAGTCTCATACATGATTGATTATTATATGCATATTTTAGGCTGTACAGGAGATAAACTTTACATTCTAATCAATAATGTTACCTACACGTAATTCTAAATAGTTGGTCTGGGCAAAAATCAAAATCTAATGATCACTTTAAGTTACTGAAAAAAAATCATTAGCGTGAATACCCAATTCTAATTAATTTGCTTTATATCAAGCCATACATTACTCTACTTTGAAGAGTTCCTCAACTCTTACCGGTAGGAGCAGGCATAAGCCTAATACAACAGCTCAGTGAAAACTGAATAAACACCTAAGACAACAATGGATAAGAACAGTGTCAGCTATATTCAAGATGTGGTATATTTCAAAAGCTGATGAAAAAAACTGTAAAGCCGGAAAAGTTGTTGAAGAATTCCAAGATTTTCCTTCAGTTCTATTTCAAGGACATAGTACTTTTATCTTCAATTGGAGGACAATGTAAAAGTCCAACTGTACCACACCATCATAACACAACTCCAAACTTTCTCCAAAATTGTATTTATTTCCAACTTTTTACAGTATTTATTTCCACTTTCAAAATGAAAGGTAAGAATCCATCAACTATCAAAAACACCAGGCCTGAGAACATACCAATTTTCACTGTGTTTGCAGTTCTTTTGTAGTCTCAAATAAGAACCATTTAACAAAAGTATGACCCATTTGTATTTATGTATGTAAGACACTGTCAATAGGATTAAAGAATTATTACTTGCTGATGCTTATATGAACTTGTAAACTAAAAGGGCAGTTAAATAAACCATACTAGTATAATCTATGCATATATTTTTTGGTGTGTGTGTATGCATAGTGCTTACCCAATCAATAGAAGAACTGAACAAACCACAAGGAATCCTAGTGTATACTTGACTGCCGTTTTAACCTGCTGTAAAAATAAAATAAGAAACCAATATGAAGAAATAGTAAGTTAGCTGCTAATTATGATTTTTAAAGAATTTCCTTTAATATATAATAAAGCCAATTTTATATAATGATTATAACATTCCATACCCTATTCAACAGAAAACTTGAGTATGTAGGAAGGATCTGTCCTCTATGGAATGCCCTGACCTTTCTATTGGAAAAAGAGTTTTTCTCTTAGTAGATGCCTCAGTATTTTTGTCTACATGGGAAAGATATTTTATTTCAAGGTCTGTTAAGCCCCATTCTCTGGTTCAGTCTCTGCACACTTTTTATTTTAAAATAATGTTTCAATCCACTATATCAGCAGGGAAATTCTGGTTATCTTTCTTGGCTACTGTTGTCAGGTTGGAAAGTAACATTTAACACCAGGAATTATTCTCATTTATTTTACAATCACACTAATAAAATGTTTTCTAATCTAATTTCTAAAGAAAATCAAACCACAATGTAGTGGCAACAGTTTCTATTTAAAAAAAGGGGGGGGGGATTTTGATCATTGTGATTGTAGACAAATGTTAAGTAGCTTTTACTATATTATAGTGAAACCTCAATTTAACAGATCTCAATTTAATAGATTAAAATCTGCTTTGTCCAAACTTGGGACAAAGTTTGCTTTTGCCTAAAATTTGAAAAAAAGATAACCTCCAGCAGATTTTAATCTATTAGACATTATTTGAAAAATCAGTTTAGAAAATATTAGTTATTCACTATAATTAGTAGGGCAGACTTTCATGTACAAGTGTAGCTTGAATTCATTCTCCACTTAATTAATATTCAGCTTTAATTAAAACTTCTTCCCTTATTAGTTAAGATTAAGGTTTACTATAAAGTTTGTCTCCGATTCCGCCTTAACAGGCACATTTGCCAAACAGAAAAAAGGAGCAATTATTCTAAGAGGCTATAAGTATCATATAATAATAAAGCTATGATGTTAATTCTAGTTATATATAAATATATGAGCATTTTTAAACATAATGCATTTCACTCTGTGATAATGACTTAGAAACCTGGCCCAAACCCCAGCATTTTTACCAATTTTGATCATTAATGTCACATTTAGAAGCATTTTATTTTCATTTAATTTTCTGAACAGATTTAAGAAGCCTACAGCTGTGGGCACAAGGCAAAAAAATGTACCTCAGTAATATAGCATATGATTTGCATAGAGAAAGAATCAGATAATCCTGACATTACAGTTAAAAGGATAAGTAAAAGCAAAAAACCCAGTATGATTCTACACCCCCTTTCCTCCCGAAAAGCTACTGTTTGTCAAAAGATTATACTGAACTAAACAGAGCTATATGCGGCAGCTCTCTGTGATCCCATAAGGATATTCAGAGGGGGAAGGATCCACAGATTAAAGCCAGCTTCAGTCTATGTAAGAGAATATTATTTCCTTTCACCATGATAACATTTTTAATGTTTCAACTACCATTGGAGCGAGAAAATCAAATCCTTCTTATTCACCCTGCATATCCAACCAAGCAATTGACAGCAGTATACACATCTTACCAAACATGTATTGCCATCATCTTCATCTTTCTCTTCATAGTAGAAGTAGACAAATGGGATCCATAAAAATACACAGAATAATATGATGGAGTAAAGGGCTAGAATGAAAGAATGAGACAACAGGGACATTCTGAAACAAAGTAATTCACAAAATGAGTACTTTAAATTCATGTTTACTACAATGTAATAAAGCAGGGGTACTAAGCAAAGTAGAATTCTGTTGAAGTAGGCCTCTCTAGCTTCAATGTACAAACTACTAAAATAATGCACTTTTGTATTATGTCATGAATATATGCAAGCTTTACAAATTGTCCAAAGAACAAAGACTTCTTCTACAAGTACAGGAATAGAAGGGGCGTTGGTCTTACCTGATACGCTCCTTCTCAGTATGGTGGATATAGCCTCCAGGACTGGGAATGACTCCGTC
>JANHFT010006876.1:13953-33025 GCA_032467955.1 Pseudoxenodon macrops | reverse complement strand
ATTGATAGGGCTTTCAGTTAGGACAGGTAGAGGAAAAAGGACGCCGTGCTAGGAGGAGACTCTATGGTGGGGGAACCAGACTTCCGGTTGGCTCCAGAATTGAAGGGGCCCCCCCACTTTCGATTAGGGTCTTTGTGGCTCTTTAAGTTTTTAAGGTTGCTGACCCCTGGTTAAATGAAGGCATCAGTGAACAATATTTGAATAATTTCAAAGTAGCCTGTAAGAGTCTGAAGTATCCCACTCCCCATACAAACCCTTCCAAAAGTTTTCATGTGCTTTTAATTTTTACAGTTAGAACAAAATTTTATAAAGTCCCACAAATAACCATATCATTGCTAGTTAATTAACTTTATTTTAAATCAAATTTCAATTTTTACTTAATCCTTGTCAAACCATAGAAAGGTAAAAAAATGCTTGAAAAAGGCATTTAATGGGCTTCCTCTCCTTCTGCCTTTTTTTGTGAGAGAGGAATTCTTCATCCTGAAGCTTTTTCCACACAGGATAAATAGATAACTACGTGACGATATTCTCACATAATAATAGGCCTTTGACCAAATAAATTTCCATGATTTGCTAGTACTCAATGGATTAACACCAATCATCTTCATCTATACTTCATCTAATCATATACTTCATCTAATGTCCCTGAGTGGACTTGAACCACCGTCCTTCTGGGTAACAGCCATGCATGTTAATCCCTTGCGCCACAGAGACTCAGCACAAGACTTGACATCAGTTTTCTTTGGCTTGAGGATTCAAGATATTTTCAGTCATAAAGTATAGTTTGTTCTTTCCCCCCCATTATCAGATGTATAAAATGGAGCCTTGGGCTATAAAGAAAACTAGATTGGATGCCCTACTTGGCTCGGTTGACCTTTAGCTGGCAGAAGCTGTGAACTGACAATCTAAGGGAGGCCAGGTCATGAAAAGGGTTCTGCGAAGAACAGGAAAGAGCTGTGAACTATCAAACTGGGGAAGGTCAGGTCACAAAAATGCTTAGCATTCGACATTGTTAGCCCTCAAGGATATCTGTGGGTGCCCCTTACTCAGTTAAGTGGCCAAATTACGAAGTTGATGGAATGCCAATTGATAAAGAGATCATAGGTTATAGAAAAAGACCTCATACACAGTTCACTTCTAGGAATGATGGTCAAGAGGCCAACCATCCTGGCTGGAAAGGAACATGCCGTTTTGCAGGTAGGGGAACAAGAACAAACCATTGTTATCCGGATTGCATTGATGGCTATATTCCAGCCTTTCATCTCTTCACTAGATGGGTCACATTTCCAGTTCCTAGAGCTTCAAACTCAAGGCCCATAATAATATCTATGTATCCTGAAGCTCCTAGTCATGATAGAATAGAATAGAAATCTTTATTGGCCAAATGTGATTGGACACACAAGGAATTTGTCTTTGGTGCATGTGCTTTCAGTGTTCATAAAAAGACAGGATACATTTGTCAAGAATGATAAGGTGCAACACGTAATGATAGTCATAGGGTACAAATAAGCAATCAGGAAACAATATGAATAAGAAGTCATAGGATACAAGCAACAAGTTACAGTCCTGCAGTCATAAGTGGGAAGAAATGGTGATAGGAACGATGAGAAGACTAATAGTAACAGTAATGCAGTAATCATTTATAAGTGTAGAAATACAGCTTTCATGATAATATTCTAATGTTTTTCATATTATCGACATTAATATATTGTACTTAAAATTTCATAGAGCATCACAAGATATCTAGAAATTGTTTCATATAACTTTAAGAAAATGATTTGGGATTTCATTTAATGTGATTTAATGTGTACACACAAAGAAACATCCATATATACAGACAGTAAAATTAGGATGACTGCCAGCTCTGACATTGACAGTGGACTCATTCCCAGCTTACATAAATTCTGTTCATTTTATCGGAGGCACAAGCTAGCCAGGGTAGCTGGCAATCAGCACATACGATGGATATAAAGATCATTCTTGATTGGTTTGGCACAAGGGCAGAATATTTGACTAATTTGACTAATGTTCAGAATAGTGGTAGTAGAAGATGTAAAGTAGAAATCAAATACTGCATGTGTGGGAAGAAATGTCTATTGTGGTTTGTGCTTAAAGGATTGTTAAGACTAAATTCAATACAGCATTTGAATTTGACCTTGATTAAATCTGCAGCTCAGCAGAATAAATTTTATCCAGCTGTAAAATCAAGATTTCATTCAAAGCATATGAAGTTTAATTGACTGAATGAACTGGTTTCCACAGCTTGGCAGTGGGGGGAAGCAAAATAATATCAAAAATTGTTTGATCTATTTCATTATTCTATCACCACCAAATTATATGGTGTTATATGACAATATGCATTAAACCATGTTTTTTTGGTGGATATTAATGCATCCGCAAATAAACCTAAAGAAACACTTTATGCTAGCTAATTAAGGGAAAGCTGAACATAGTAGAACGTAGTTTGGTTTTTGTAAGAAGTGTTTCCAGAGGAAGGAGAAGGATAAGAATCATAGATGCTAAGCTGGCATTAAATGAAAAAACGTGAGGAATTCTGGCTAGAGGAAGAAAGGAGGTAATAGCTAGCAACTAAGATAAACATAGATTACAGATTTGATTACAGTCTGATTGCAGATTTATGATTTTATAAAGAATAGTATCATATGTTATATAAAAAGGCATACAATATGTATACTGTAGCATGTAGCAGAAGATCAGATGTCCTTAAATCATGTGTTTGCAACTCAAAAGCAAAGTTATAAATAGACAGTATTATGCAATATCTAGTTGTAGAAGAAAGTAAGTATGCATGCAATGCATGATGGGAAATACCAGCTATAAATATTTCACCAAGATTTGGTCTGATGATTGAAAATGGTGTTCTGTCCAGAAATGGCACTGATCTCTTCTTATACTGGTCTATGACCGTAATAAATATTTGATTTGATTTGATTTGATTTGATTCGGCACTGACGTCTCTCATAGCATAAACTGGGAGTTTAAATTAATGGTAGCCTCTTTGATGTCAATGTGCTTAGAAAAATACTACTTGATGAAATATACAGTATGTTTAACTTTATTCTAAGTTGAGTTTCATCTTGTTTGTTAATCTTAAACTAAAAATATAGCCAACGTTTTCTTTAAAACTATTATTATGGTTAAAATAATAAGCGTCAAAATGTGTTAACCTTAGGGAAGGTCATCTATTTTCCCCTCTTGTAAAAGAAACATTAGGTAGTTAGCTTCCTAATTGTTTGATGATAATTTGGGGTCAGAACTTGATGAGACTATATCTATATTTTCTATTATTAGAGTTTCAATGAAGCAAGAAATGGAATAAATGACTGGAAGGTTCACCTCTAAAGTTAGTAAGAATATAAGATGACATTGGTCTTATGATATCCAATCTTCATGGGCCAATGACCATATCTCAAACAGAAGTTGAGACTGAATTCTGCTTTTGAAGATCTGTGCTTTGTACCTTAATATCTGTGTCATGATAGAATCAGAGACATCTTGGCATCTTGACATTAGTATAGAAGTGAAAAATGACATTCTGCATTATATCATACCAATATAGCAGTTTTAAAAAAATCAGGAGGTATTGAATTGTTACTCTTGTGTTCATGAGTAGCATATTGGGAACTTTAGACCTAAGCACAAGGGGTGGGTTCTGCTTCTTTTTGCTGCCAGTTCACTCAGGGTTGTGGTATGTGCGTGCATGAAGCGCGCACATGCGCAGCAGTAAAAAACTAGCTTCTGTGCATGTGTAGAAGAAAAATCCAAGATGGTGGCGCCCATGGAGACACCAATGGAACTGGCTCCGTGATGTAACCGTGGAGTTACTACCGGTTCTATGGAACCGGATAGAAATGGTAGGAATCCACCTCTGCTAAGCACTCACATTGGTTCCAATTTCATACATGATCCATTTCAGCAAACATAACCTATCTTTGTGTGTGTGTGTGTGTGTGTGTGTGTGTGTAAAATAGTTTTATTACTTTAGTGTTCCAACAATTCTGTTTTGCAATGTCATGCAGCGGATCTGAATCTTGCAAATGTTCCTTAACAAAAAATTAAAAGATACTGATCAGTAATAGTAGCATATTTCAAAGGTAAATGTAAATTGTGTATGTTCCTGTTTACTTGTGATTGTAGTTGGAGATATTCCTTATTATAACACATTACAGTTATCTTCTGCCTTGAGAGGTTTGTTGTCTTTGCTTGGATTGCCAATTGCCATTTGATAATGGTAAGATAGTACATCTTCTCTGTTTTGGACCTATATTTACAGAACATTACACTCTATAATTAAGATACTTTATTTTATTTTTATTTAATAATTGAATTACATTGGCTTTTTCTGTGATACTTTTCTTTAGTAGGACCACAGGACCACTGCATAGGCTTACAGGGTTGTAAGCCTATGCAGGTATTACAGATATGAAAAAAGAATAGGTATGTGGACACTATTGAGATTGTAATATCTGTTCCAGTCCCCAGTGTGACGATTACTTATATTTTTGATTATACTATACCTCTTTTCCTTCTGTTGTTAGAATTATTAGTTTGCATAAGACAAAAATAAGTGTTGCTTTGTTTTCAAATTTATTTCTGCATTTTGAAATTCTGACATTATTGAAAATTGAAAAGTTGAAATTAGAAAGGGGATTCTATAATTCCTTCCCTAACTTCAGAATTATCTAGAAGCTATGGCAGGGTAGACAAAGCGGAAAGGTATTGATCAATATATATTAATAATCAATAATCTATTGTCAATATCAACTACAATGTTTCAGTGTTAACAAATCAGTTTCAGAAATATTTGAGATATGATGATTCACATTTAAAAAATCCAGAATGTTTGAATCTATAGAAAACCCTAACCCCAAAAGGATAGTAATTTTCAGAGATTCTTAAAAAAACATGATGATAGGCAGAGATTTCTAGTGTTCTTACCACAAGTGCTTTTGCATTGTGTTTCTCCATAAATTCTGACTAAAGGAAAAGTAGCAGTAGCACAGATACAAATGAATCAGTGTGGATATCACATTTGAAACTTTTCTGATTGAAAAGCTTTGGCTAAAATACTATTTATGCGGAACAAAATACAGGGTGCCTTGGATTTTTTAAAAAGCAAATTGTTTGGAAAATTGAAGACACGTTTCTTTAAATTCAAGGCCTTTCTACTAGTAGTGTTTTTCTCGCTGAAAAATGAGGCCTTGTTTTATAGAAAGTTCTCAAAGAACTTCCAAAAGGAAATGTTGCCTATATATCGGGGGGGCGGGGCAGTGTGCGGATACAAATGGAAAACAATATATGTAGCTTAAGGCTGAATTGTGAAGACCTTGGTGCTCTCTGAGTTTAGTTGTTTGCTTGCAGATCTTTCATTGCCCAACTAGGTAACTTCATCAGTGCAAGTGAGTGTGGCATTTGCTCTTGTTGCCCTGCTAGAATTACTGAGGGTCTTGTTTTCTCCCTGATAGTTCCTTGATAATTCTGTTCTGTCCCCACTACACTTTAGTCGGTATGCAGCTCGATAGGCAGCTAAACCCACCTATTCTCCAATAAAATGGACTGTTTGCGTAGCTCTGAATGCTTTATTAGGAAAACAAGGTATGGTGAAACTGAAGAAATAGGGATATGTGGATAGAATCAAATAGAAAGTATTAAGTTCCTGCTGAACATAATAATTAATAAATGCCAGCAGTTTGAATCACAGATATTCTGTGTCTGGGATGTGAGTTTGTTCTTGGATGACCATGTGCACAGATTAAAATGTCTGCTTCTGAAAATGTTAAAGGAAATGGAGTCTGGCTGCCCAGTATGCACTTGGTTTGAGAGTGCGGGCTGATTGGTAAATGGGTGGAGTCAGCTCCAAATAATATAGTTGGGGTATATTGTCTCTCCAGCCACTAGATGGGCTAGACAGCAACAGCAGTATATATAGTTATATGTTGTGGCATGACAAGTTTAGAGAACACCAAGAACTCCATAAGTATAGCTATCTAAATGTGATGAAGAAAATGAAACACGATTTCGAATTACTGTATTGATTACTCAATTCAGTTTGCGATAATAAATCACTAACTGAGCTGAAATTTGATGTAATTTTAATGAATATCCTGCCCCAGACTTGCGTTTATTAAATTATATAATGCCCAATACTGTTGGCAAGGAATGTATCTTAGGGTATGAAAAATATCTGAGTATAGGTACATTGTCAGTCCTTCAATAATATCATAACCTCATCTCATTCTGTTATCGATGGATTTTTATTAATTTATTTAACTCTATATTTCCACTTTTGGTGACCCAAGTGATGCTGTGGCTGTCCCTTTGCAGTGCCTGGATGGGGAACAATAGACTGAACCCTGGTAAGACTGAATGGCTTTGGGTTTGCAGGACTCTGGGATCCAGGACTTTGTCATCTTTGACTCTGCCATTGCCCCAGAAAGACCCTGCAACATGAGGATTCTCCTGGACTCATGACTCCTGTTTGAGGAACAGGTGGTAGTCGTAGCTAGAAGAGTACAGCATCTTGTTTCCCCTCTGGTCCATACTCGTCATGGGATCAAAGGCACGCTCTGATTGGTCGTGTGTCAGATGGCACTGACTATCAAAATACCGAACGGCTGTTGTTGTTTGAGCTAAGCAGCTGCCTGTTACTGTTAGCCGAAATAAAATATGTTAACCTTATTTACAGTCTCACCTCAGTCTGTGAGCCCCAGCCCAGGGACAGATCAGAGACACAACTTCATATTGTTCACCAGTTGTGGCCTTTCCTGGACCAGGATTCCCTGCATTCAATCATTCAGTCCCTATTCAACTCACAAGTGGACTACTTGTAATAGGCTCTACATCTCAAAGATCCGAGGCCGGACCTGGGCTGAATTAAGCAAGCATGCTCAAGCCAGCAATAAGTCCAATCATGCCAGAGCCTCGGTACACAATAAATCTAATGCAAAGTTTGGTTTAAAGTCATCTCTGGGAGCATCTGCCTTCCAGCGTGCTTTAGTGGCATAGTCCCATGCCCTCCAGCTGGCCAGTCCCAGCCTGACAACTCCCATCTGGTGAACTTTCCAGGGCCGGAAATGCGAAGCTGCAGCTAAGCAGGATGCTTGAAGCATGGCAGTTGGACTCCTCTCCGGCAGTGGCAGTGCATCCATGATCCCTGCCCAATCAGCTGGCAGGCAGGTAGGTGGAGGCTCCTGTCCGGTTGACAAACAGCAATGTCATTCCAGTATTGCCACACCGAAGCCAGGGACCTGACAATCAGCTGTTAGCAGGGCCAGAAGTAACTGCTGCCGCTAAAGCCTCACCTGCTGCTCGCTGTGCCATCCATGTTGTTCCTGAAGCTCAGCCATCCAGCTACCCACTAACCCCCAGATATGGCAAACCCCAGGCTGGGGTTCAACAAGTGGTTTCCCACTACCAGGGATGCACCTGGAACACAGTGAACACAGGCATTAGACAGGGCACTTCTCTGGCATACACAACCAGCTACCTCCCTTCCCTCCAGGTTTGTGGGGATACTGCTGATGGAACCACTTATGGAGTTGTGCGGCCCTCGTGTCCTTGTCCCCTACCCATGAAGCATCTGTGGAGGAATATCCCTTCCACTGTACTAGGTATTGTAACCTGCCCCTCTGGAGTCAGGAATCCAACACCCGGTCAATTTCATAATGGTCCTCCACCACAGGATCCGGCAGTGGTGGAAGAGCTCAGAAATTGGCCTTATCCACCAGCTTTAGTAGGCTGTTGTGAAACACCAGGTGAAACCAGCCCAATAGGCAGGGAAGTTTCAGCTCCATTGTAGCTGGATTGAAGGCTACCCACATGGGCTACCCTTGAAGAACATTCAGAAGCTACAGCTGATGCAGAATGCAGCATCAAGAGTAGTTTTGGGCCCCTCAAGAATGACCCCTGTGACACGACTGCTCCATGAGTTACACTGTTTACCAGTCTACTTCCGGGTGCAATTTAAGGTTTTGGTGATCACCTTTAAAGGCCTTCATGGCATGGGTTGAGGTTACTTGATGGATCATGTCACCCCACTGGGATTGGCTTCTACCAATCATGCCAGCTGAGGAGGCATACTGCGGGTCCCATCAGCCTGAATATTCTGGCTGGTGGGATCCAGGAGGAGGTCCTTTTCTACTTTTGATCCTGCCTCTGGAACATCTTGCCCCCCAATGTGAGATTGGCTCAAACCCTCCTATCTTTTTGTAAGGGCCTAAAGACATGGCTGTGCCAGTTGGCTTGGGGATCAATGAAACGGAGTGGTGTGTTGATGGAGTAATAAGGGGTATGCTTCAGTCCTTTCCCATGTGTTTTTGGTTTTAATATTTGTTTTTAACTTTTTATGTTTTAGATTGTATGTAACTGTAAGCCACCCAGAGTTACCCTATGGTAAGATGGGCAACCAATAAATTTTATAACTAAATAAATAAAACAAATGGTTTAGTGAGGATAGGGAAGGAAAACATGCTAGCTTTTGTGTTTTCTATGGAATGACAAAAAAGATATAAATTTGAGCCAGAATATATTTTTTGATATTCTCTTTATTATTATCAAGCTATAAGTATCCTAATGTAGCACGTGTCATATCAATACTGTTAGATTATCTTCTTTATGTCAATGAAATGTCATATAAATCAGAACTCTCCCTAAAAAGTGCATGTAGCTTTTGTCCTTATAGGAAGGGAGTCCTAAATAAGAGACTTTCCCATCCTACAGTGTTGGAAAACATAATCTGTCAGACTCACAGACTACTTCTTTTATGAAATGGCTATAATAGTGATATAATCAGATGAACTGAAAAGAATTAAATTAATTCCAAGTATGTATTCATTGTGAACTTGCCTGAATGAGACATATCAAGTACTGAGAACTGTAACAGAGAATTAATGCCTCAAAAGAAGGAAATGAATCAGAATCTTGCTTAGTAAATGAAGGAAATGTAATGAAAGGAATTAAGAGTTCTTTAGAAAATGCCAAGGGTGAACTGAGGTCTGCAATGAAAGCATATCTAGGAAAATTATTGCAGGTAATAAAAGTTTAATATCCAAGGGCAAATTCCTGTATAAAAAAATAGAAAATCAATATTTTGCCAAATACAATACAGAACATATAAAAAGCATATAAAATGCATCTATTTAGAAAAAGTAAATATACATATGTACATACTGGTGAATGTACATACTGGAAATGCAGAGAAATGAGAATAAAATGTGCCTCAAAAGGTGCCTGAAATTTCATGCATTCTTTTTTTTAAATTACAAACTTACAGATGGGGATCTTGATTTTAAGCTTCACAAAAATTAAAAAGTGAATGAAATTGAACTTGGCAGGTTTGTTCATTCTTAGTGAAAGTAGACAGGGTAGAGGAGAAATATATGTTAGCATAACGTTTTAACTCTTAAATGCAGATAAATTCTTTTTTTATATAAAATGAATATATGCTAATATCTATGTAGTAGTAACCCACTTGCTCTTCTCTCAGATTGCTAGCTTTAGAACCTTGTAAATCCTGTTGAGTTTTAAATCGATCTATGGCCTACTTTCAAGCCATTGGTAATCACTATTTTTGGTAAAGCTGAGGAAAGCTTTGAGGGAGTGATTGACAAAGGAGTGATTCAAATTGACTTCAGAGTGCTAGTCAAGGTAGCGACAGTGATGTGAAATGCTTCATTGAAGCAAACTATTTTATTTACTTATTTATTTACTTATTTATATATCTATGTATGTATGTATTTATTTATGAGAATCACAAGAGTCCTAGGGCATGGTGGTAATACAGACACACTTCTCTGTATTTAGTTGTGTGTTTAGATGTGGTTTGTAGAAAGGAGAAATCACCTCTCTATTCTATTCCTAGTCTAGATGTCCATCTGAACTTTAAAAGAAAACAACTGAAAGTGGTGCGGTTTTAAGGAAACATCCTAGCTTGAAGAAATCCCCATATTTTTATTTAATTATTTATTTTGTCAAGCATGTATAAGATAACAGATATAAGTATAAACTTGATTATGAATACATGAAATGGATAAGCATAAATGGTAGAACAGGGATGGTAGGCATGTTGGTGCACTTATGCACATCCCTTAAAGACCTCTTAGGAATGGGGTGAGGTCTACAGTAGACAATCTAATCTAGGGCTTGGGAAACAAACCACAGAATCAGGTATATACCATTTTTGGAATCTTCAGAAAAGGCTTGAAAACCTTCTGTATGAAATCTTGGGAAGTGATTGTCCCATGTCCCAATATAAACTCAGAGAAGTGCTGATAGAAGAGAATATTTTTAGTTCAGAATTGAATTGTGGATTCTTTGTGCTCTCTGAAGATGTTTCATGATGTGACTAAGTAACTTTATCAGTGCTAGAAGGGAGTGGGAGGAGGAGGACTATGATGACTATGGGGTCCTTGGCAGTGGTTGGATCCAACTAATTTAAAAACTGGTTCATCCTAAAGACTGGGTGGGCGTGGCTAGAGGTTTATGACACTGAGTGCATGTGGTCAAGTCGATGTCACTCATGGCAATGTGGGACAATGCAGGCGGGCTGAAGTGGTGGCGGCGGCGATGGCCAATGCCTCAGATTTATCTTTGTGCAGCAACAGGGATTTTCCAATGCTTCATCTCTTGCTGGGTCTTGGTGCCCAACAGTCAGGTTTTTAAAAACGTTTTTGTAGCAGGAAATGGTGGGTGGCTACTTCCGGCCTTTGTTGATACAGCTGGGCACACGATCCCACTCTGAGACACTGGCTTGCAAACACCACCTCTTTGCCAGCACAAGAAACCTTCAGCTGTATCTCTTTGCTGGCACGAGAAGCCTCTAGCCGCTGGTCTTTTTCAGTGCAAGAAGCCTGCAGCTGCCATTCTTTGCTAGTGTGAGCAGCCTCCAGCTGCCTCCTCTTTGCCAGCTGGAACCAAGTCAGCAGTGGTGGCTGGAGGATTCTCACACCAGCAAAGAGACAGTGGCTGCAGGCTTCTCGGTGTGTGGGTCATGGCAAGGCTTGGTCACCTTTCAACCATCCTCTGGGCTGCCGCCTGCTCAACCTCTGTTTCGGGTCCTGTATCCAGCCCATGACAAGGTGATATGCCACTTCCAGACCAGCCTGCCTGGCAGATGGGCAAGTGGGAGGCCCTCAGGGGACGCATTTTCTCTCAGATCTCCCACCCAGAAGGCCCTGCAGAAGCAGAAGCTTGGCCGAAAGGCAGCCAAGCCTTGCTGTGTCCCCCACCTACTGAGGCAGTCCTTCGACTGAGCATAGCAAGCCTGGAGTAGATCTTCCTTTCCCACCATCACCCTTACCTTCCAGCCCATGGGGTTTGCACGGCAGCCTGACCCAAGGCGAAGGGTGAGCAGATGGCATGTGGGTGGGAAATGCCAGAACCAGTGACTGGAGCATCTCCCGACCTGAGGTAAAGAATGAACAGGCGGAAGGATGGCAAGAACCAGGAGCAAAAGGTGGCCTAGCCTCATCGTGTTCACGATAAGTGACCCTTTGGCTGAGCACCTTACCTTCACGAGCAGCCAAAGTGAACAGAGCGGGTGACGTGCAGAGGTTAGCTGGGCCATGTGGTCTGAGTGAACGAGCAAGGAGCCACAGAGTAGCTGTGTGCAGGCATGACTCTAACCACTGACCAAGGTGGGCGAGGCAAGATAGGGCAGGGCAGGGCCAGCTAGTGGTGGGATTTGCCGATTTGCTGAACTACACAGAATCTTAACAATCGGTTCGTCCAAACCCGTCCAAACTGGCTGAATCCCATCTCTGGTCCTTGGTGCTCTCTGAGGTTGGTGGTTGTTTTTTTTTACTATTCAATTTGGTTCACAGCAATAGGATACATGTATTAAGATTTTCATTTGAAGACTTTAAAAATTAGCAATATATAATATATAGAGTTTCAACCTCCTGGCAAACAAAGATCATTCATTTTCATAGCAGCTTCTCAAACTTCAGATAAGAGTCTAACAATTTTACAAAACTGGATTGCTTTCCATAACATCTTTGATTATTATTTGCTTAAATTTACACCACAATATAGAAACAGAATGAAGTATTGAACTTAAGAACTTTTTTCTGAAGATATCATGTTGAAGCTTAGAAAATGAACCCATTGTTGTAAGAAATTGTTATTGATATTAAGTTACAGAGTAGACCTCATGCACATATTGTATCCATTATAGAAAATTTCATAGTGCTACCAGAAGTTATTTCCATCATTAAGGCAGTTGGGAATTGAAGGTTCTTAATAGAATTCTTATTAATTCACATTGTGAACTTGGATCATTCCCTGGAGAATATCCTTTGACTGCCCACTTACTAGGAATATGAATTACAGTTCATTACTGCTTTGTCCTCTAACAAATGTGGAATAATCTTTCAGCTGGTGATGTCTCTGCATGGCCAGGATATATTCAATGGAATTTGTATGTGAAGAGTACCTGTCACTTTGTGCAATGTATTTCAAATTTATCTCTCATTTATTCATATTAATAATATGTCCATGGATAATGCAAAATTTGAACATTAGATAAACTATACTCTGATGAAAAAAGGATTATGGAGCTAACCAAGCATAAGAAAGCATAAGAAATGAATCAATGTATATTTCTTTGGTTCATATTATTTTATGCTGGAAGAATAGGAAATACAATGAACTATCAACATTATCTGGATATATCAGAAAACAGATATTCTAACTGCAGCATAATAATAGAATTTTATATCATTATGAGAAATACTGAAGCCATATGTACAATGTACTGTGCATTTTTCAATATTAAACCCAGTGGTCACATATTTAAAAACCAAAATCAATGATGAATTTCTGTCATTTGTACTTAAATGCTATACAAAGATCAATTAAACCACAGGTATTTTTAAACATTTTTTAAAATTATGCAGCCACCTGGATTCCTAGTGGTTTATAAAAATTCTTCTTCTTTTTTCTCCTTTCTCTTCTTCTTCCTCCTTCCTCTTCCTCCTCCTCCTTCTTTATATTATCTATTATCTCTTCACAGCAGTGTGAAGCTACTGCTTCCAGTTCTTTATTTGGGGTTACCTTTCACATGCAATTCTTCCAAGAACCTAAAGTCATAATGCATCAGCAAAGTATACATGTGGATCCAAGGAAGGTCTCATTTTGCAATTGACAGATGGAAAATTTGTCAATACATAGATTTTCTAAGTCCTGTTTGAATTTTTTTGGTATGGCACCCCGTGTGCATCTGATAGCCAGTGGGCGCACCACAGCCACATTATGGCTTATGCTATAATCTTTCCATAGTGATATTAAGTAACTGTAATGAAGTGTGAATGATACTGGAGAATGAGGGTAAGAGAAACATCAGATAAAAGAGGGGGCCTCTCCTAATGGTCTAATGGTTACAGAAAAAAACTAGGAAGTATCTATTGGCAATAGGAAATGTGTACTTTTAGACTTACGGGTGTGAGGGCAATCTGGCTAGGACATCTGTCATCCCATTAATCACCAGGGTTGATTTGTACTTTTAGACTTACAAGATTCTATTAATATAAACTTACAATAGTAATACTAGTTTATCTAATCATGCCTCCTCTTATTTACCTGGGGTGTGTGGGTTATTCAAACAACTTTAGCAAGTAGGGGTTAAAAGATTTCTGGGGCAGTTCTTAAAACAACAGCAATACGCCCCTAGACCAATTATAAAAGTTGTTAGTTGACAGTGCTTTTCACGCTGTTCACAGCAGGCTGCAGATGCTTTTATAGGTTCACAAATGGATAGTTATATGAGATTTTTAAAATCCTGAAAGAACTTCTGATTGCAAATTGGATGATGGCAATCCAGTATTAGTACAGAAGTTTAAAGACGGCATAGAAATTTCAACAGGGAAGTGTTTTCAAGTAGCTAAAAAATTATAGTAGTAAACAGGAAACGTATTTGATCAGCAGCATATTGCAGACAGCGCTAACAAGTGTCTCTGAAAACAACATGTTTCTGGAATTTTAAATGTCAATAGCATATTATGTTCTCATACTCCATCCTTTTATTTACATTCCATATATCAATCATTAGTCATATAATAACATTAACATAATTAAAATAAAAAGCAATACTATTAAAATCAGTTTAACAGTTAAATGCTTTGGAAAGAGGTGGGTTTCTATTATTTTCCTAACGGAGAGTCAAGCACACTTCCTTGGAGATTGCTATCTGTAGCCCATGGGATGGACAAAAAAAAAAGTCTACTTCACCATATACGACTATGTTCTGACATTTGGGGTATCTTTGCCTCCTGATTTAAGTAAGCAAGCAGTTTCAGATCAAGAATAGCAGACTCTTGGATACCATGTCTTATATTATGAAATGTAAATTATAAACAATCACTTAATTTAAAACCTGGAAAGTCATATCTTGCTTTGTTAGCCATATCTAGTATATATTTTGGCATAAATATAAAATGTCTTCTCCTGAGATACTGTACATATGAACTTTTATTATTTATATGTACAGTATGTGTATTAGGAGAAAAAACTGGAATAGTTTTGCATGTTGTCTTTGATTTTATTTTCATTCAGCTACAGACATGTTCATATTCTCTTTTTAGAATCCATTAATAAAATATCAGTTAGAGATTTAGTCTCTGCTAACTTAATATTAATTAGCAATCTGTTTTCTTGATATTCCGTGAAATTCTTATTGGCAACATACTTAAGGAAAAAATATTTGTAAAAAGAAAGAAAGAGGCAGGCAGGTGGAAAAAATTAAGCATGGAAGCATATCATGCTCAGGTAATGTCAAATCAGAAATGCAAAATGGCTGCAACACTTACAAAGGGAATCCATACGCTACCACTCTCATGTCTTCAATTGGGCATCAAAAGGCAATAATTTCTGAACCAAAATACATCAAATGGTTTAATTTAAAGAATGTGTTTCCAGAAACTAGCAGGTTCTGTAGCTCCAAAGAAGAGGGGAATATCCATGTCATCTTACCGCTGTACCCAAGTGGTTAGAGCAAGACCCAATGGGCAAGCAATGATGGTTGCTTTGGAAATGAAGCTAAAATTTAAAATCTCTTAACAGTAATTGGGCAGCAAAAATCGGAAGAGGGAATAACTTGGATGCTGCTGCTGAAATACAGCTGAGAAACACTAAGTAAGTATTCTTATTCCCTGGAGGGAGACCTTTGGGGACAATTGGAATGGGGAGTAGGGGTGCCATTTTCTTTGAACTCTGAAGAATCCTTTGCTCCAACTCTCCTCTTCAAAGTGGGAGACAGTTCCATGGCTCAGCCAAAGAAAAAGAGCTACTTCTAAGAGTTGTGAGGAAAGGAGAAAAAATGCCAGTCTATTTTATATGTGGAAAGAAAGATGACCCAATTAATCATTACTTATCTAATAAATATAAAAAGTCATATATACCAGCAGTGAAATCTACTTACCTTCCCTACTGGTTCAGAAGTGTGCAATTCGCACACTTTTTCACCCTCTGTGCATTTGCAGAAGGTTTTGCCCATGCGCAGATGGCAAAAAAAACCAGGTAATGGTGACGTTCGGGCGGGTGGGTGGAGCCTCATGCTATGGCCAAACCACTGGCAGCCACCACTACCTACTTGCCTGAACTGGACCGGCTAGGTAGCATTTCACTACTGATATATACTATGAGTAAACAATTTCAGACTTCTGCTTGATGGATACCATATTTACTCTAGCAATTTAAAACCAGATGACTTATCTGAAACTTTTGGGAGGTGGAGTTGACTCCTTTCGATATACTAGTCCATTTCCCTATATATATCATCTTCTTTTTTATTGCATTTTATTTCATTCAATTAAAAGAACCCTAACTCTAGGAACTAAATGGTACCTCCTCATCATTTAAATTAATTTGTACAACTTGTTTTTTCATATTTTTTCATAAAATTAATGCTTTGTAAAAATGCTTAATATTTGGAGATTAGTGTTAATGTGAAAATGTATTAAAACAAAGCAAGTAGCTCAAATAACCAGGCACAAATTATTCTATTTCAGACCTATTATGCAATTATCTAAATCTGTATAAAATGCTACAAAAAAAAGTGGGGATATTATGACCAATGGGAAGGTGGGTGGACTTACTATAATTGCAATGGATGCACCATTGGAACATTTGAAGGATCAGATTAAGGACAGATCATCATGGAGAAAGATTATCTATGGGTTCACTGAGACTCAATACTAACTTGATGACAAATAATCAAAACAAATGTTTAACCAGCAGGGGATAACAGATGATTAGCAAATTATGGAGAATCTTACATTGCTATGTGAATGCCCATCCAAAAACAAAAACAAAATGACCAGATGTTATTTATACTACTTGATCTCTCTAGATTTAATTTTTAATTAATTTTACCAAGTGTTTATTTTAAATTGGAAAATGACACTTTCTTCTTTAAGTACAATTTTGCTAGAATTTGCTGTGGACATTTAGTGCTTTTTTAGTCATTGCTGCCTCTGCCGTAAGGGAGATGCAGGTGGAATATTGCAAAATTGTACTGCTGAGAAATCCTTGAAATTATCCAGTTGAAATCTTTCAGGGTTAATGCTCTATGCAAGTCTATATTCTTGTTATTTGAATCTTATTCTGCCAAAAAGTGAAGCAGCTGCAGGTTTTACCATTACACCATTGTTTACAAAATTGCATATCGAATCAGTTTAAATATCTGATTCTTTTTACCTTTTTATCACGATCAGATCTTGCCATCTTCAGAGCTCAAATTCAAGCGTAACAACAAAAAATAATAATAACAATAGAACAATAACAGCATCAGCTCTAATAATGCAATGTAGAACATTTTGCATCTCCTGAATGCATAATAGTGGCAATATCTATATGTATAAGTGACATCCATCATCCTCTTTGTTAAAATTCAGCAAATGCTTGGGATGCAAATCCATACTGTCAGATTATTATTTTTTATATGCTACATCACTGTAATATATGATATTTACTCACAAAGAAATACCATTATGTTTCATTTCTAGTTTTAGGCCGTCTAATTTTAGAATTGCTTCATTTGATTCAAATTTGAAGCTGACAAGAAATCATCTCCTACAGTGCTAATATGCATAAGCGGAGTGTGAATTTGGTTGCAAATATTAACTATTTCTATGTGGAAACATGCTTGCATAAATTATACATGATATTATTTTTATGGGTAATTAGAATTTCACATATTCATAATTTATAAGTCATCAAACTAGCACACAACCCAAAACAGTTTTAATAATTTGGTATCAATTTTGACCTAATTTAACAGATTCCCATACCACTTTCATAAAGTACTCAATAAATAAATAATATAATATAAAAAATAAACATTTATATATAAAAATAAAATAAAATGTTGTTCCTGAACTTTTAGTTTTATATCTATATAACAAAACTTATGCATTCATCTATACTTCCAAAAGAGTGATATTACAAAGGTTTTATTTCCTACTGTATTTTTCTAAAATACCTGAGAAGTATCTCAGAAGTTATAATTATTTAATTATGTAATTGCTTAAAATTTTGTTGGACCAAATTTTCATATAGATTAGCAAACAGCATTGACTAAGCTATGCAGCAGGTCAGTAAGCATTTATTATTATGCCTGTTATTATTTTTCATTGCCAGGGAATTTTCTTCAGATGTAGAAAAACATATTTAAAAAGCTGGTCTTTCTAGCTGTAGAGCTATACTTCAACTGAAATTTTAATGGCAACAGTTCTGAAGTCCTTCTTGATGAACCTTTATTAATGGACCTTAGCAACATCATAGTAATTATGCATATCCTTGAATTACCCAGTAATACTGTTTGAGTGCAGATTAATTTAAGTGCATCATACAAAGTAGTTAATGCAATTTCCAATGTGAGGAGGATGTGAGGGGTTGCAGTAAGTAGTGTCATTCTCAATATCATGTTTGTTGCTTAGGAAATCGTCTGGTGTCCATGCATACATCACAATCAGCCACATGAAGGAAACTTTACTTTTACAACTCATGAATCAAATTGTTTTATGAGGCAGGACTCTGGTGACTAGTTTCCATTCCCATCCCATTCCTTTTATATAGTCAATATAGCACCTTTAGTCATAATGAGGATAGGCTATTGATGAGCAAGGATTACTTAGCTCTTTTCCTAATATATGTATTGCTTCAACCATTTAGATACTACATCAATTTGGGTTGTGAGATTTTCACCTCTGGAGACCAATAAATAAACAGGCAGGAGAAGAATTAAAGGCTGATAATTTAGAGAAAGATGAATTTGCAACAGATATGCACTGAGTAAGATGTAGGAGGTCTATTCAGTTAGCTTGAGGTCCATCAGTAAGTATTGATTTTTAATGAAACCTGACCTTAAAATCATTATTAATGAACATAAAAACTCTGGATAAAGAGAAAAATCTTGCTTCCTTTCTTAAGAGAAAGAGAGTAGAAATTAAGCATTGAATCATTTTAAGTCCTTTTGCATTGCTACCACTTTATAGAGAAGCATAGAGAAAATGCTGGTGAAGGAATGCAAGAAGTGTTAGCAAGTACAAGAAATAAAACAACATCTCAGCCCTGAAAAAAGTAAAGTATGACAAAAAAACCTAAAAATAGCTTTGCTTTGACTCTGCATGATGTAACAGAGCAAAGAGGGAAACTTTGGCATATACTCAAGATTATGTTTTTACACCTGATAATAAGAAAGAAGAATTCCAATAATTCTGTTTCCTGCCCTGGTTGACAAAATCAGCTGTTGCTTTTAGGTCCTCATGAAAAAGGTCGTCTGAATCTCAAAAGAGAATTAAGGAGAAATCTCCTGACAGAAAAATTAATCAGTGGAACGACTTGCCTCCAAATGTTGTGGGTGCTCCAACATTAGAGGTTTTAAAGAAAGTTTTGGACAACCATTTGTCTGAAATAGTACAGGATTTCCTGCTTGAGTAAAAAGTTGGAGTAGAAGACCTCCCAGGTCTCTTTCAACACTGTTACTACCCTGTTTCCCTGAAAATAAGACCTCCCCAGATAATAAGCCCAATCAAGCTTTTGAGCGCATGCGCTAAAA
>JANHFT010006875.1:7044-17474 GCA_032467955.1 Pseudoxenodon macrops | reverse complement strand
GTTGTGGGAGCTTCATCACTGGAGGCTTTCAAGAAGAGATTGGACTGCCATTTGTCAGAAATGGTGTAGGGTCTCCTACTTGAGCGGGGGGGTTGGACTACATGACCTGCAAGGTCCCTTCCAACTCTGTTCATCTGTTTGTCAGTTTGTTTCTTCCCCTTGGTAAGTTGTCACCAAGGTAAAGGTTTGGAAGACCTGAAAGGGGCAATGAAGGGGGCAGGATGGCATGTAAACATGGCTGGGTGCTTTGAGAAATGAAACAGAGGAAAGCTGCGATTGATGGAGACACGTTGAAGAGAAGAACAGAAATGAAAGCTATATATACTTCTGTCCAAGGGGGTGGGAGATACATGGGAGATAAGACACAGAGAGACTGTTGAAAAATGGCAAGAGTGTCGGAGGAGACGATACAACTGCAGAAACCTTAAAAGCGGGAGCTGTGGTGCCTGCAGGCCTTGCAATTTTATTTAAGGTGTTGTGAAAAACTGCCAATTGGAAGACTGCGCTTTATTGCTTCCTGCGTGAAGGAGAAGTGAGCAAGAATGGAGGAAACCACCTAGCACAGGTCCATTAATTTGTTAAGTGTGCCTGGAAACGGCAGGGCTGAGACGGGAAGCGAGAATTCTTCATTTCCAACGTTTAGAGAGGTGGGCAAGGAAGCTTTGTGCCAGGCAGGCTGGATGTGGGCTGCTCTGCCCGTCATTAAGAAGGGTAAGGAGGTGGATCCTGTGTTGTGGGTTGCAAAAAAAAAAAGGTTAAAGTAAAATAGGCTTGAATTCCGGCAGGTTTTGCGCAAGGGCAGAGTTTGAAGGTTAGTTGCTGAATGCAGAGAGTGCCGGGCAGAAAGAGGGAAGCTTAAGAGAACCTTTTGAGTGTGGAGCAGGGAGGGCGATGAACGTGTGTGATGTTCCGTTGGCTGCTAAATTTAGAAATAAATACCTAAGGAATGCTTGTGGCGGCTGGCAGAGCCGGCTGCGCATTTATATGCAGATGTTGCCGCTGCTCAGATGAAAAAAACAACAACAACACGGAGTGATTTTCAGCCAATGTTAGCTTGTACCAAGCAGCGAGGGGTCTGGGCCTGAAAATTGATGTATCCGAGAGCGAGGTAATTGGGCTTTGACAGGGAAAATGGAGTGAGGGATTGCAGTTTAGACGTACGTGGCAAGAAGCCAGGACAGGCAGGTAGGAACGCTCTGCCTTCCTAACGTGTTGGCTACAGATGGGGAGATTTTAGGACGCCCCAACAATGGTAGGGAGAGGAGGTTAGCCGGTCCGCAAGGATTATTTCTTGGAACAACCCGAAAGAGGCGATACGGAGGAGATCGGGTCAAGGATGCAGGCAGGCAGTTCTCGACTCACAATCATAATTGAGTCCAAATTTCCGTTGCTAAGCGAGACGGCGGTGGAGTGAGTTTTGCCCCATTTTATGACTTTTCTTGCCCCAGTTGATAAGTGAATTGAAGAGGGTATCAAAAAAAAAACCAATGTTCTTATCTCGTACCTCTCTCTCTCTCTGCCCTCCAATTCCTTGGCACGAGGTGGGCAAGTCCTCCTTCCTTCTGCAGAATCTGGGGGTGCCGCTGACCCCAGGAAAACTTCAGCCCTGGCCCTCCGACCCACCTACCCCCCACAAGGAGAATTCACTTCTCAAGCAAACAGAAGGCTTCCTTCATACACGGGGAAAAAGCTTGAATAAAATAGCTAAATAAATCTTTAATATTTTTTTTCTTCTAATTGCAAATGTACATAAATGGCACGCAGACATCATAGTTCTTTGCTCTGGACACAAACTACATTCTCTGTACATTATTCGACAGCAAAACTGAAGGAAACGACTCAGCAAGTCCGGCCCCTCGGCTTCATATTATTATTATTATTATTATTATTATTCGTTATTATTATTTTATTAAACATACTTACAAAAGTTATTTTATTATTATTGTCATTTTTTTTTTTTGCTTGGTTTCTTTTAAGAAGAGGCTATAAAACACGGAGACTGGTTTGAACAGGGAGCAAGAGGGACCCGGGACGCTTGCGGGCGCCAGAGAGGTATATTTGAAGACACAGTGCTGCTGTCCAGGGGGGGAGAAGGGAAAGGAGACCACAGGGAGACTTTCCTTTTTCACATAGTGGATGCTGAACCACAGAGCAACCTCAGGGAGTCCCATTTGGTTGAGAAATCATTGCCCTTCCCCAATAGACCCCCACCCACCCACCTCAGGGTTTTTTTTTTTGGTGAAGCCTTTTCTCTCCTATCTTCCGGATAGGGGCCCGATCCCTGGGTCCCCTCAAAGCCACGCAGACCCTTGGGGCCCAGTATGGCAAGGGCTGCACCACCAGCTGCTTTTCCTTCGCCCCCCTTCTGCACCCTGATGCCCAGGGCTTGCGTGCCAGGGGGAGAGGAAGGGGCTGCTTCCCTCTGGGGCCAGGCCAAACCCCTCCAGCCTATCGTGCTGGACAGAGATCGCCACCCAGGAGCTGGGTGGGGCCCTGTGGCTTCCCCCACCCCCACAACCCCCAACAAGGGCTGTGATGGAGGGGGATGTTGGGCCTCTCCCTGCCCAAACAGCTTCCCAAGGGCAATTCAGTGGGGTTTTTTTACCCACTGGGTCTCATCCAGAAAACCAGACATGCCTTTGGGGTCCACCCAGCCCCCCCTGGTCCCTTTGCATGGTGGGTTACAGTTGTGGGGTGCCCCACCCCCAATAAGTTTTTCCATTCAGCAACTCAGGGCTGCTCCCACCTGAGTGGTCAAATTCGGAATGGATCCTGGATTGGGGAAAAAAACACCTTTGCCTTTTAGGCATCAACGTTTTCTTCCTCCAGAATTCAGCAGGAGCCACGAAGCTCAACTTCCAAGACAAGCAAAAGGGGCTGGACCACCAGAACAAGCGGAACCATCCACATTTTGGGTTTCCAAAGGGTGGGCTTGGACACAGCCGGCCCCGTTTCTCCCTCCGTGGCTGTAACACTGGGCTGAGCTCCCCCTAATTCGAAACAGCCGCTTTTGTATTGTCCGGCCCAAAATAAAATAAAAAATTAAAATTAAAAATGGCACATTATATTCGATACTCGAAAACATCTTTCTCCATTTTACAAAGAGGACCTGTACAACTTCTAGAGATCAGTGTATTATATAAGGATTAGTTGTAGAAAAGAAAACCTCACAGATCGTAACAAGTTCATATGGCAGAAAGTTCAAGAACAGAGAAAAGGGGGTTCACGCACGCACACACACAGAGCCCCCCTGAGAACGAGAGGGCAGCGGAGGCCTCTCTCTTTCCATTGGGAGGACGGAGCTGGGGGGGGGCCAGGATTGAAGGGTGAGGATGTGAGGCCATCCGGTTGAGCACCCGAGAGGCTGGACTGAACCCCGGATGGCATCTTAGGCCTCTGGTGGGCGAGGCGAGGGGGCTTCCTGGAAGGCTGGTTCCAGCTTCTGCAGCATGGCGTTTGGCAAAGGGTCCCAGCACCCAGGAAAGTGCCCAGCAGGACCAAGGACAGCGCAGTGGAAGGTGTCCACTTACTTAAAAGTATGGCTGGCAGGGAGGGGCTTTGGATGAGTGCCCCACCCAGGGGGAAGATTGGCTTGACTCAACAGCTGTGGCTCTGGGGTGGCAAGGGCCCCTTGGAGTGGTTGGCCTGGAAAGGTGCCCAGTCCCCTGCTGCTTTGCCCAGGCTGCCCAAGACCCTGCCTGGCCACCAGGCCCTAGGAAATCTGTGCTGCATTTTGCATGCACCCTCCTTGGTGATGGGCACCTGTCTCACAAATGGGCCACCTGGGGAATTGGAGGGGGGGGAGAACCGACTACGTGGAGGTGTCCAGTGGTGCCACTGATCTTTATGCATTGGTTCCTTCGTACCAGAGACAGACAGAAAGAGAGAGAGTGGGGTGCAGAAAAGCAGCGTGATTGTCTGCAAACATTCGGGCCCAGGTGGGATCACCAGATGGGGGCTGTTGTCAGTATTAAAACTCCGGGTCTTCTGGGAAAGGGCCAGAGTTTGCACGCAGCTGAGCCGGATGGCGGAGGAGAAGCGTTTGGAGCGAGAGGGATTCAACGTCCGGCTTCTTTCGCCTTCCTCCGTGGCTGCTGCCTCCCACACGCCTCGCGCAACCCCTGTCTCACAACTGCCAAGACGGGGCCCCACCAGCCCGATTAGGGGAGGGGGCTGCGCTTTCCAGAGGGCGGGTCCTCGCTCGCTTACTCTCTTTTGTGCGGCCTCGTCGAGGTGGCAAGCTTCCCACGCAGCACCCACACCCCCTGAAAAGAGGAGAGGACTCCAGAAAGGTCTGCTTTGGGCTTTGGGCTGTTTTATTCCTAACGCAGACTGTGGAAGAAAAAAGAAAGGGAGTTACCGGCCTTCGTACGCCAGGGAGGCTGTTAATTTCCCGTCCTCTGGTGCTTCTCCGACAGCCATCATGCAGGGACCCGCCATACACGTTGCTGGAGGAAACAGGGGCGCTAAGCAGGGCGGCCCCTCCCCGACCAGTTGGCTCCCTCTTGGGAGGCGAGAGGCCCCGCCAAGCAGACCCCCCCTTCCTTTGAGAGCAGCTGGGGGGGGGGTTCCTCCCCATCTGTGGGAGGGCAGCAGCTCCCTCGGTGCTAGGAAATTGAGGGGGGAGCCGTTACCCCAACACCCCTCCCCGGAGGCCCAGCCTGGCCAAGCGGTTGCTTTCTTCTTTTGGCGAACAGCGCCAGAGTTTGGGCTGCCTTGGGATCCCCTGACACGCTATTGCACTGTGCCCTGGTGCCGATTTGTTTCTTGGGCTTTAAGAGTTTCGTTCAGTAGCAGGGAAGCGTATTTTGTTTCACCGTCATTGTTTGGCACAGCAGAGCAGCCCTTCGGCCGGAGGTGATGGCCATGGGCATCCTTCCCTGGGGGTGTCAGGACCTCCGAGGTGCCCCAGGAGCACGTCAGGTGGGCTCTCACTTTTGCTGCTTGGGCAGGGGGAGGGGGAGGGCTCTTCTGCAGCTTTCACCTCCTTTTCAAACTTTGTGGGTCTCGCCAGCCGGAAGACGACCAAGACAGGCCTCCTGCCCGCTCAGCTGATTCTTTGCATTTGCAGAATACGGCATGCAGGACGTGTCCCTAGATGCAAAATCCTCAGCCTGGATCCTGGCTGAATCGAACAGATGCTGCCTTCTCCCCTTCCCCCTTCATTTTTGGCCTTGTCTCCAGTCCTGCGGGGGGAAGGGAGGGGGGGCTAAGTGCTGGAAGTGGGGATCCGTGCTGAGAAACGCTGAGCCCCAAATTAACTCTGCAAACTTAAACCGAGAGAGAGAGAGAGAGAGGGAGGAACATCTTTAAACGGAGTTTGAACTTTCTGGCGGGGGTTGATGTCTTCTGGCAAGCAGTCATTCTTCATGGACTCACACAGAGACGCGTCTAACACCTCTGCAGGGACTCCTCCTGCCCACGACGGAGGCCCTGAGCCGCCCCAAATCCTCCTCCGTTCCCTGATGAGGTCTGTTGGGGCTGGGAGGAGGGGCCGTGCCCCGGACGAAGGGCAAATTCCAGGGTGGTGGCAGTGCCAGGAGCTGTGCCAGGGTTTTCTGGGCGCGTCAGAAGTCTCTCCGCATTCGTGGACGTCCCCCAGCTTTGCTGCTGAAGCATCTTCTTTGGACAGCTGGCTTTGCTCCAGCTCGGTTGGAGGCTCCTGTGCAAATCAGCGCCGTCCCTGGGCCAGGGGCCGCTGGCGAGGGAGGGCTGGGGGTCCGCTCGGCTTTGCCCGCTGGAGGAGGCGGCCCAGGGGAGTGCCAGGCCCGTGCCAGGTAGCTCCCCCCTCCTGGGCGCTCTCCTTGGCTCTCCTCGCGCTCTCCCGCCGCAGCCGGTCCCTGGGTTAACAGCTGCTGCTGTTCCGGAATTCACCGCTCTCGGTGATCTGCAATTTAGTCGGGTTGGTGGGGGAGATCCCGTTGCGGGTTTGTGTGCTGTACCTCTCTTTCAGCTGCGTGAGGGCGCTCATGAGCCGGGCGTTGGCCGCGTCCAAGGAGGCGATGCGTTTCTCCTGGGTGGCAAAAAGGAGGGACACACACACAGAGGGTCAGTGGCAACGAAGCCCCCTTTCCCCCCACTTTGGAAAGCAGTTCTGTTACCTGGGGTGGGAAGCCGTGTCAACACGATCCGTGCAGGGACGGTTTCTCCCAACCTTGGTGACTTTCAAGACGCCTGGACTTCAACTCCCAGAATCCCAGTGTGCTGCCTAGGGAGGGTGGGGGGTGTTCTGGGAGTTGAGGTCCAGCCGGCTGTGCAATTCTGGAAGTCCCCATTTCTCAAAGTCACCAAAGTAGAGGGAAGGGAAGGCACACAAGGCCAGGAGGAGAGATGGCAACGGGGACACAATTTTCCTCCTCTTTTCTAGGCTTCCCAGCGCCCGGCGTTTTTGTTTCCCAAGAAGGCGCCTGCGTTATTGATCTGCAGCAAAGCAGCTCCTCCCTCCTTCCTTCCCCTCCCTCCCCCGTTGCCTGGCATTATTTTGAGAGTCAGGCTCCCCCAGGAAGGGGCTTGTCCTCCAGCCTCGCCTCGGGCAGCTGAAGAAGATCTCCTGGCTGCCTCTGCTTCTCCACCCAGAATCGATCCGGTGGACTAATTAATGGAGGAGCTGGGGGAGGGGGGGGGCTCTTGCTGAGGCCAGCAGCATCTCTGGTTGCCTCTAATGGGCGAGGGCTGCGGAGATACGAGGATCCGGGCAAATCCCTGGAGCTGCTCAGGTAGCTTAGCCCTCCCTCTGCCTGGGTGCCAGGGGGCCCAACGCCTGTGCGGGCAGAAGCGCCACCTGACACTGAGCTCCTTAGTCTGACCGTCTTCCTGAAGGGAGGGGGGAGGAGCCCCTGGGGTGGAAGGTGGTCTGTGTGTGTGTGTGTGTGTGTGTGTGCTCCCTCACCCTGTTCTCAGGATACATTTAAGAGTTACAAGGATTTGTGCTTCACTCTGGCAAGATTCCCGTCTCTTAGCCAGCAGCCAAAAGGGAATTGCTCCAAAGTAATTCCTCCTCTGCTTTTGGGTCCCTGCATTTAACACCCACCCTCTTCCCCCCCACCCTCAACGCGCAGCTCGGAGAGAGCCCCCGTCCCCGTCCCCCCCACCTGCGCATCGATGATCTTCTGCTTGGAGTCCACAGCCGCCTGCATTTCCGCGTGGTCCTTCTTGAGCTCCTCCTCCACCGACATCAGCCTGGGGGTGGGTGGGAAAGGGGGGGGGTCCCCTCTCAATGGTGCAGCCTTTCTCCCCTTCTTCCTCCCCCCCACCCTTCGGTAAAGGAATTCAGGCTGCGCACCCAGGTCTAAATGCCAGGCCCGCGTGGGCTATGCTGCTCGGAACGCTGGAGGAATCCCCTGTGACTTTGTCTGGGGGGGCCACAGAGCAGGGATGCCGCTCCCCCCTCCCCGCTTACCTGCTGATGATCCCCTTCATCTGTATTTCCTTGTCTTCTTGCTGCCGCCGCAGCCGCTCCTCGCTCTCCTCCAGCCGGGATTGGTACTCTAGCGCCAGCTTCTGCGTGCCCTCCTCCTGGCACCGGAAGCGCACTTCATACTCCTCCAGCTTCTTGGCAGATTGGCGCACCTTGTCCTGCAGCACCGCCACCTCTTGCTGATACTGGGGAGGGGCAAAGGGGAAGGGGGGGAAAGGCGGGGCTAGGCCAGCTGTGCCACAGCAGCCTCCCCCCATCCCCCCTCTTGGAAAGCAGGCAGGGGCCTGTCCTGCCACGGGTGCGAGAAGGGAATGCAAGAACCCCCCTCCTTTCTGGCACGGGTGACGTTCCCTTGCTGGGTCATGAAACGCCTGCAAGTAAAGCCATCCAAGCTCAAGAGAGAACCAAGGACCCCACAGTCCTCCTCCTCTTCCAGTCCTCACACCTCACTCCCCTTCAGCACGGGTGACGTTCCCTAGCTGGGTCATGAAACGCCTGCCGTCGAAGGCAAGGGCCAGGCTTGGTGGGGCACCCGCAGGAGAAGGGGGTGAGCAGGGCCGGCGAGAGGGAGGTGCAGTCGGGCCAGGGGGAGGGGGAGGTCCAAGGGCTCCCTTCCCCCCACCCCCCACCCCCAGCTAGTTCAGGGCCTTGAGGCCGGGCGCTTGTCCGCCTTCCCAGGGCCAGGAGCTCTGAAGGGAAAACCGCTGTGGCCGCCTCCGTTACCTTTTCCTCTTGGCTGAGCTCCTCTTTACTCCGCAGTTTGCATTCCGGCTCTGCGTTTTCCTCTTCCAGAAACTGCACATTCATGTTCAGGAGCCAGGCGGCCGTGCGGTCCAGCGCATTGGGGTTCACCGGAGAAGGGGCCTGCAACCAAGGGGCCGCGTGGCGAAAAGAGGGCATCAGGCGGAAGCGAAGTGGGCAGGGGCCCCTTAGTGGAACAGGCAGGAGGGTCGAGAATGGCCCCCTCCCTCCAGGGGATGCCCGCGTGTGGGTTCGGCCCTGCTGGTGGTGGGGATGCTCCTGGGCATGGAGGTTGGCGCGCCTGGAGGCTGCCAGGGGTGGGAGGGATGGGTTCGACAGGGGCCCCGGCTTTGCAGGGCTTTGCCTCTCACATAGTTTCAGATGCTTTGCTTTAGCTGAAGCAGAGACCCCCCTTCAGATGTCCTGATGGGGGGGGACTTTTAATATGTGGACCATTAAGGGGGGGGGTCAGCCACAGGGGGCCGGCTTCCTTGGAGGTGAAGCCAAGGGGCCCCCAAGAAGACGTGCAAATTGCAAGCCTCCCCACTAAGGGTTAGAAATGGGCCATCAGTCTGGGGAAGATCCCCCCCCCCCCAGTCCAGGGAGCAGCCCTCTTGGGCCCCAAAAGCTGAGCCACACTTTCAAGGGCCAGCGTGGCCCTCGATGGAGTTTCACGCGGAGATTGACGGGGCTGAAGGTGAACAAGCAGCTCCAAGATTGAGGGCATTTAAGTCATAAGAGAGGGCAGAGGTGCTTCGGGGGTGGAGGGGGGCAGCTCAGCTCCCCCCCACTGTGGTCCCAGGGCTGCTGACAGACATGGCTCCTCCTGGGGGGGGGCAGGAGCAGCAGAGAGAGGCCTCAAATGGGCATCTGCTGTGCCGGGTGAGCAGTGGGCAGAGAGGGGTGGCCAGCGAGGCCAACATGGGCAAGCAGGGAGAGAGGAGATGGGAGGGGGTGAGAGTAGAAGGGGCTCTGTGGGGCTCCTGGCCTGGCCCCCCTCCCCACGGCCCCTGGGCTGCCCCACTCACCTGCTTGTGCATGGTGCGCTGCTTCATTTCCGGGCTGTCTCCTTTGGAGGAGGAGGACTGCTGGCGCAGGCGGGCACCGCTGCCCGGCCAGTCGGGCGAGGAGGAAAGCAGGCCCCCGCTGGCCGGCCGTTGGTACTGCAAGGTGCTCAGCAAGGAGGGAGGGGTCCTGCCCCGAGTGATGGGCGGGGGAGGGGGAGGGGGCGGAGGCTGGTCTATCCGCCGCTGGGGGCCGCCGCTGTTCTGCCGGGGCATCGTTGGCTGCCCGCCCTTCTCGGCAACCGAGAGCTGCCGGCGGGCCAGTTCTCCGGCACGCCGGGCAAAGTCCTCCGGGACGCTGGGGTTGCCGAACCCGTGCTTGGTGGCTGCCGCCAAGTCTTCGCTGTTGCTGTGGGAGCTGAGCGAGCTGTGGCCCTCGGAGCCCGAGTCGGCCAGTCCCCGGGGGGAGAGCGGCAAGCCGGCCGCCATCTGGTAGACGGGGTTCTGGAAGGAGAGGGGGGCCAGCAGCTGCGGCCGGCCGGGGGCGTTCTCGGCGTTGGGGGTGGTGGGCGTCTGTGCGGAACGGCGCACGGTGGCAGTGCCCGTTGCGCCACTCTGTTGAGTCCGCGTGGCCCAGGCCTGCCCGGCGGAGGGGTGGCTCTCGGGGAGCGCTTCGGCAGCCCCCATCCCGCCGCCCCCGCCGTCCAAAAGGCGATTGTCCTGCAAGTCCACCATGGAGAGGCTCTTGCTGCCATTGGCCATCTGCAGGTCGGGCTCATTGGCCTCCGAGTAGCTGGAGCTCCGGGCGGGCGACGGCTGAGCCCCCACAGACCTTGTGACAAAAAACAAGTCCTTGTTTTCAGGGGTTGGAGACGGTAACCGTGTGAAATCTATCAGACTGTGGGGGAAATAAAAATGCATAAGGAGAAGAGGAAGGAGGAGGAGGAAGAAGAGAAGAAGAAGACGAAGAAGAAGAAGAAAAGGAGAAACGGCAGCGAGACAGAGAGAGAGAGAAACGCGCTACGCAGGGGACAGCAGGCAAGCAAGCGCATCCTATCCGCCATGCGCAGGTGAAGAACATGCTGCTGCCAGGAACCTCCCTCCCTCCCCCCCCCCCCCGGAGATCTTTGCACCCTCAGGGACCCCGGCCTGCCATTCCTCCCTGTCCTGTGTGGCACTGCCAAGGCATCTGTTCTTGACAGCGGGTGCCATGTGTGTGTTTGTGTGTGTGTGTGTTTGGCCTGTGCAACTGAACTTGGCCTGTCCCC
>JANHFT010006874.1:58574-71387 GCA_032467955.1 Pseudoxenodon macrops | reverse complement strand
TAGATAGATAGATAGATAGATAGATAGATAGATAGATAGATAGATAGATAGATAGATAGATAGATAGATAGATGAGGGATTGATCAGAGAGAAAGAGATAATAGATCTTTTAGTGCTTACCAAAAATTTCTACAACTTTGAGGTGTCATTTGTTGGGCCAGTGAAAGCATTTGAAAGAGGAGTTGTGGAACAATGCAGGTTGCATTCGACCACATAGAGGTGAAGCAGATCTCAATACTCCCCAATTGTCAAGCACAGCACCAACTGTGTCATGTGGGTCACTGGTTCAGAGGCTAGGATTCGGTGAGGGATGGCTTTTACTCACAATGGGAATGGGAGTTCTGGGAACTGATGTCCATGTGCCTTAAAGTTGCCAAGCTTGGGAAATCCTGTTCTAGAGGTAGATATCAGATATTTGAAACAATCGCACAAGCTTTGCAAAAGGCACAATGGTTTTAATGACTCAAGGAGAGCAGCTTTATTCAGGGGCCCATTGTAGCACAAAAGTCCCTCTTTCAAATGCCTTGTACCCCGACTTACCACTTACTGTGCCAATGTCTCTATAGTTACAAGTTGTAATCAAAGCCAATTGCTTCAGAACTTCTCTTTAATTGTGTGTTGCATAAGATCGAGACAAAGCATATATCCATTAATTGGGGAAAGGCTTGGGTAATGCTTCCCGGACAGGTTTTCTTCCCCTAAAATCTGCAGAATTCTAAGCTTTGCTTCCTTCATTCACTAATTAGCATCCCGTGATAGTATAAAAGAATCAGATGTTGCACTTATTCCAGGAAAGTGGGTAAGAACTGCAGCTTTAATTAACAGAACCCAGTACATTTGAATTATTCAGATTTGGAGAAAGATTTGCATAGAGATGGTTACTTCTGCACACACAAGCAAAGGTTATAATATGTTTAATGCATTTAATATATTTATTCTTGTTTTTCACATTCCAGTATTAGTCTTCACCATAACTAATTGTGAGAGTCATCATAATGCACACCTGCACCTTCTGAACTAGCATGGATCACATTTAGCTCTATGTTATTAGAAAAGGATTAGGGTGTGAACAATATTGATAGGAATATCAGGCAGGAAAGCCAGGTAAAGGTTCCCCTTGCACATATGTGCTAGTCGTTCCTGACTCTAGGGGGCGGTGCTCATCTCCGTTTCAAATCTGAAGAACCAGCGCTGTCCAAAGACGTCTCCGTGATCATGCAGCCGGCATGACTAAATCCTGAAGGAGCACGGAAGGCTGTTACCTTCCCACCAATGGTGGTCCCTATTTTTCTACTTGCATTTTTAACGTGCTTTCGAACTGCTAGGTTGGGAGAAGTTGGGACAAGTAACGGGAGCTCACTCTGTTAAGTGGTGCTCAGGGACTCAAACCACCAAACTACCGACCTTTCGATCGACAAGCTCAGCATCTTAGCCACTGAGCCACCACATCCCTTCATGCACTCCCAGTCTAAATATCTGTTCCTATTGGCTTCTCTGGGATGTGAACAAGCGGTATTTCTCTTTTTTTTTCTCTACAAATTTTAAGTTGATTTCATTGAAAAATAATTTTACTTGTCTCAAAGGATTGCAAATCTATTAGACAAGGAGTACTTAGATGTGGCCTACAAGGCCACCCTGAAAACAGTAAAGGACTGGCTTGCGGTACTTCTGCCAATGAAAATAGAGCACCATGGGCGGGGGCCTCCGGAGCGCCCTCCCCCCCCCGAGCTCCGTTTTTGCTGGCAGAGGGCTAGTAAAAATAACTAAAAACAAAACAAATGTTTCCTTTTTTCGCATTTGCACATGCAAGAAGGGACAGGAAAGAAGAAAGGGAAGGAGAAAAGAGAAAGAAAAAGGAAAGATAGGAAGAGAGCAAGGAAGGAAAAATAAGGAAAGAGTGGAAGGAAGAAGAAAGGAAAATGAAGAGGGAAGGACGGAAGGAGAAGGAAGGAGGAAGGAAGGAGGAAGGAAGGAAGGTTATAATGAGAGTGAGGGAGGGTCTGAGGGAAGTTCTGCCTTAGCACATGGCCACCACAGGAGCCCCTGACAAGAGTGATGTTGAGTTGAGCACACACCCTACGCCCACACCCCCCCACACACACACACCTGAGGTCAAACACAACCCTGATGTTTGACAGCCCATATTAGACCATTCAGCAGCTAAAGAACAAATGGCTTTTCAAGATACACTTTTATTTATCAAATTTATACAGCCACCAATCTCACAAGAAGTTAACCCAACATATGCATTGGTTCAAGGATCAAGATTTTATTTAGCATCCAATTTGAAAATATACAGGGTTTGTAAAGGTACCATTGCCAATTAGATAGTCGATATTGAACAGATCAACATTTATTTACCATTTTTTTCCCCAGCTGATAAAATGTGCATAAGCATTGAAGGGAAGCCTTGTTGTTTTATTCTACATTTCAGAAATAGGTATAAGCGTTTACATTACTTTGACTCAGAGCTTCTTGAGAAAAAGTGGCAGATGTTCCTTGACCATTTTTTTTAAAAAGATCACATTTATTTCCTTTGTGAAGAATAATGCTCCATTGGTGCAACACCTTTTCACACCCACTATCTTCGCAGCGATTGTTGCTTCTAATCTGTTTTGATCAACAACATCCTAAAGCATCTCCCTACTTCGTGCAAGGAAATCTTCAAGAAAGAAACATTGCTATTCACTTGAAAATCCCAGCATAAATTACCCGTTCTGGTTATGTTGACTATATGGTTGTTTTACCTTCCTAAAATCGGTTGTTGCTATGATAAATACAATCCCAAGAAATTTTAATCCTCCCCCTCCCACCCCTCTTCTTCTCAACTACCTTCCTTTCTCACCGTAGCTCAAAACAAAAAACAAAAAAACAAAAATGATTCAGAACTTGATCAGCAAAGAAAACGCTGGTCTCCTTTGGTACCGAGAGCTTAAAGTGGGAAAGGAAGATGGACTTCTGCCATGATTCAGATTGTTTCATCATTTTCCCACCCAAATCGTGTTTCCAGATGTAAACATCACAGCGCCAATGTTCTTCCACTGCTAGGACCTCCTCCTCCTCCTCTAGTTCCACATGTGGCGTTTGCAGTATTCAGTGGCCTGCAGAGAAAGGAGAGAATAGCCGTTTTCAATTCATGTGTCGACTGAGCCTAAGGAGAAGTTGAGAATCTGGAGACACAGCAAACGCCTGAACTTCCAAGAGGCATTTGTCAACTTGTCTCAATTTTTAACCCATTTTCAATAAAAGCTGAAGATCCCCATTGGAGTAGACTACAAGTCTACATGCAGCAATATTTGTTTAGTGGCCATCCGAAGTTACAACAGCCCTGGGGGAAAAAGTGACTTATGGCTGTTTTTCACAATTACGACTATATGTTTTCTTTTATCAACATACACACACACACACATTAAGTAGCACTGGAATGGAATTCCTCCTATTAAGTACGGTTAGTCCTCAATGAACAACAGTCTACAAATTATTCTACAAATTATTCTACAAATAAATTCTACTGCAAACTTCTTCTTTTTTGAAATCTGTGCTTAGGATCTTATTCTCCCAGTGTTTGTTTCTTTATTCCTTCCTTGGGTTTTGGTTTGTATAGGACATTGGATTATTAGTTGCTTTTTCACTTTGCAGCAATGTTTGGCTAAAGAAAGGAAAGCATTAGTTTACAAAGAAGAAAAATAACAAAAATCTATATTTCTATCACTAAATACGATTGCCTTCTTTCTACTTCTTCTGAAAATAGTTTTTTTTTAATGAAGTCAGTTTTCCTTCCTTCCACTCTCCTCCTCCTCCCTCCATCCCGTCCCATCGCTTGATTACCTGACATTGCTCTGCAGTCTCAGGATTCTTGCACCAGAAAGTTGGGCCCCGGGAACAGGCCTCCATTCCCACAAGATGGGGTTCAGGACAAACCTTTATTTTCTGTGTGGCAAAAGAGTAAAATATTACGTACTTTGTTAAGAAAGAGGTTTATAAAACTATTTAACATTCACTCTTCTCCCTCCTCCCCCATCAAACGGAAAGAATGCTCTTGACGAAGGCTGCGTGGAGTGGAATTTCACAGGACCATCTGACCACCTCTTCCTTTACGCTTTCTTAAAAGGGTGGATTGTTCTTGCTAGAGATCCAGAGGGGTACGCATCAGGAGTGGGTTCTACTTACCTTCCCTACTGGTTCAGAGCCATGCCGAAAGTGCGTGCACGCAGGCGCACCCACCGCACTTCCAGGTGAAAACCTGCTGCACATGTACAGAAGCCTTTGTGCATGCACAGAAGTTGTTTTTTGGCTGATTTGAGGCCGAAACACCGATTTTTCCCTGGAGGATTATTTCAGGGGTGTGGCCATCTGCCCTTCAGCGAGCGGGGGGAAATCCCTGCTACCGGTTCTATAGAACCGGACTGAACCGGTAGGAAACCACCTCTGGTGTGCATACCCACCATCTCCCTCTAAAACAGTGGTGGGATTCAAATAATTTAACAACTGGTTCTCTGCCCTAATGACCGGCTGGGTGGGTGTGGCCAGGGGGCGTGGCCAGGGGGCATGAAAGCAGTCAAGCCTCCTGCAGCACTCCGCCAGTCAAAATGGGGCTCGGCTGCAAACCGCCTTTCTTGTTTCTTCTTCCGCTTCACATTCCAGCTGTATATTGCAGAGGGGAGAGTAGTATTTGGAAGCCTGGGGTTTTCTTTATTATTGTTTTCTATTTTTGATTTAGCTGCTCACATTCATTTTTGAGTCAGGCGGCCTCCAGACTTGATTGCCTTCAAGGACCGACAAGTTACATACTGTGAAACGGAGAGTCCAGTGGCACTTATTCCTAAGAAAGGTTTTATAAAAGTAAGATTTAAGCTGCTCACCCACGGAATATAAATGGAGTTTTGCAACATGACTTACCACACACATAAAGGATGGATCCATGACCTGTATCAGAAGATTGACGGCAGCTGGTTCATATTGGTCCACCAGTTGATCACACTGTGACAAAGCAAAAAAAGAAGTAAAACTAACGCAGGTGCCTGAAGGTGCCCTCTAGCTTCAAAACCAACTAAACCTTTTTCATCGTACCAGTTCAATGAATTAAGCTAAATCATGGTAACCAGATCTTTTATTCTGGTGTGGTCCAGATTATCCCCCATTATGTTGATGTCCAGCCCAACTGAAGGACTTTAAGGAGAGGAGTTGGTCTGGAAATAGCTCCTCAGGCCAACTCCCAAAGAATTTCACTGGGGTTGCCCAAACTCTTGTTTCTCTCTTCATGAATTTCTTTCATCTTCTCAAAAGTTGTTCAGCAAGTACTGCCCAACATTCCAAGTGGGATGTTCCAACCACTTGGGAAATTGTTTGCAACTCTTCAGGAAGGTTATAACTCATAATGAGGCTAATTTAGGGAACGCTCCTCTTTTTTCCTACCAAGCCTAACAAGATGGAGAGAGAGAGAGATAAACAACTGGGTTCTCCAGTTTCTTTCTTTACTCTTCCATAGCATCCTAACTCCTTGGAAATGTGTCCATAGTGCTACTTACTGGATATACCAAAGCTTCTGGGAGTAAGTGGCATCCTTTTACCAGGAAAGTTCCAAGTTCGATTTGTGTCTCATTTTTCTTCAGTTCCTCATCAATATATTTAACAAGAAGTATACACAAGCGACACATTTCATTATCCTTGTCTTCTGATACTTTCTCAAGGGCTACTTTCTTCTCGGGGGCCATTTCCTCAAGATCTACACAACAAACAAACAAACAAGCAAGCATTAGCCTGTACAGCTGGACCTCAACTTAGTTCCTTGTATATATGTGTGTAGTACAATTAAAATACTTGAAGTCATTTCTCAGATTAGACATTCCCAATGCAGGGCAGAACAAGGTCTAAAATGGAACCCAAAAGCCAATAAACAAACCAAAACTAGAAGCAGTTTCAACAAAGCCATTTGAAAGGTATGGAATTCAGAAAACAATATAAGACAAGCCTAAACGCACCATCTGGTTTGTACCTGATGTTTAGCACAGGATTAAGCTAAGTTTAAAGGCACAAGGGTTTATCACTTTCTTTGGGCCATTTTTATGTTTTTAATTTGGGAACTGAAGCAAGGGATTTCTGGAAGGCAAATACTTCCATCCCTACCTAACCCACTAAATATTCCCCTCTGAAAGTCAGAAACCTATAATTTGGGGTGTGGTTTTGCTGTTTTGCTGACTCATTTTGAATATTTTTTTTCAATTCTATTTCCTATAGTTTGCTTTTAAAAATGAACTACTCACGAGCTGAAAATGAAGTGGGATGGGGAGAGGACGGGGAGGGGAAGGGAGCATATGAAACTCCTGAGTTGCCCATCCTTGGTTTAAAAGACCATTAAAAGGCAGTAGCCAACGATTCAGGGAAAAGTGATTCATACATGGGATATCCTCTTTAGGGAGATCGGAAAAGTTAGGAGCATCTCCTGTAAAAATTGAGTTTGTAGATAATGATTTATTATTAATCTTCAAATGCTTCCCCGAGTGACAGGAAGATGGAATCGCCTTCAAGTCAACTTTGATTCTTGGAGTCTTGGTGGGCAATGCCTACTTCCAGGTTGTTTCTTTTTCAGCGTCTTAATCTACTCAGAGAGCCAGTTTGGTGTAGTGGTTAAAGCATCAGGCTAGAAACCAGGAGACCATGAGTTCTAGTCCCATTTTAGGGGTATAAAGCCAACTGGGTGATCTTGGGCCAATCGCTTTCTCTCTTCCCTAAGAAGCAGACAATGGCAAACCACTTCTGAAAAACCTTGCCCCCCAAAAACTGCATTTATCCAGAGAATCAGACCTGAATTGGGGGCGGGGGTGGGGGAATCTACAGTTAGATGTTTCCTCATAACCTCCCATCCATGTATGAACATGGATTTTGTCAAAGTCAGATATGTGCTGTGCATACAGGTTAAAACCAATGCAATGAATTTCATTCCCATCTTGAAGGCAGACAATGTAGAACAAACATAAAAACCTACTGGTGCTTAAAAATGCATCTTCAGGGCAACATTTGAGCCTAATGCACATGGATTCAGGCTTAGTGGCGTCCAACAGCATAATGAGAACCGCCATTCCATAGGAATTCACAAAGTCCCTACACTGGGGAACAACTTCATGAGGCAACATGTAACAAATGTTCACCATCTGATGGACTATTTGCTCCTGAAACATAGAAAGATATTTTTTAAAAATAGATTAAAAAGAAATCAAAACATCCAAACTGTAGAGAGTGCAAATGAGGGAGAAGAGAGTCATGAAAGGTAGTCCTCAATTTACAACGGATCCCCCCCCAAAAAAGATACTTACAACCTGGATTCAGAGGCCTCATGGTTATGTGATCACATTTTGGTTACTGGGCAACTAGGTCGCATTTATGGCCATGTATGGCCATATGTGGTCACAATATTTTTTTCTCGAAACTGGTATTTACTTCCAGTTTCTAGCAAAAAACAACAACAACAATCCCACCATTGTGGACAATGGGCTCACTTAATGAGCATTAAGCATTAAGCTTAATGAGTCAGAGAGTGAGTGGATAGCCATATAAATTTTCTTAAATAAAGTAAAATAAAAATGGTGATTCGCTTAATGAACACTACAAAAATATTGTAAAATTGATGACCTGCTTAATGACTTATGACTATATTTCTGAGCTCAATTATGGACATAAGTCAATGGTTACTTGTACTTCTTTCCTCCAGTAACAGCAGAAATGAAAGAAGTGAAGTTAATTACTGAAATAATGTTCACAGGCGAAGACCATTTTAGCCGTTCTTGAACAGCAGATAGAAAGGTGACAGATGCAGGAATGAGAAATAGAGTTGTTGTTTTTTTTTAATCCTCCCTTCTCTGGTTATCTCCTCAAATGTTCTTCACCTTCCCTAAATTGGAAATAATTTCCATCTAGCCAGCTTGAATCCATATTATGATTGGACTAAAGCAGGGATGTCAAACTCAAGGCCCAGGGGCTGGATTTGGCCCACGGGGTGCTTAGATGTGGCCCACAGGGCCGCCCTGGAAATAGGAAAGATGCCATGTTTTCGCTGGCAGAGCACACGGGCCACCACAGGTGCCCCCAACACGAGTGATGTTGAGCTAGCCATGCCCATCCTGGCCACACCCACCCTGACCCCTCAAGGTCAAACACAACCCTGATGTGGCCCTCGATGAAATCGAGTTTGACACCCCTGGACTAAAGGAAAGCGTCATAGAAACAAAAAAAATCACATTTCGATTTGGTTGCTCAAAATGAGGAAGTCCAAAAAAACCAACCCTCCATGATCTTGTCTTCATTCTTCTCATAATCTCAGAGGTGAAGGCTTCGAAAATTAATTCAGTGTAGAGAAGATGCCTTTCAAGTTATTTCCCTCTATCACCCTTTCCCACCACATAATAAGAGGCTAATTTCCATCTTTCTTACTTCGGTGTTATTGTTCCCAACCATGTTCTCTGCCATCTGTACTAGTTTCTTGCAAATATCACACACAAAATGAGGTTTATCCGCATCTGAAAATTCCTGTATAATGGAGTTTTGAGAGAGAGAGAGAGCGAGAGAGAGAGAGAGAGAGAGAGAGAATTAAACAAAACAAATGTGGTAAAATCATATTTTCTAGAGCTGAGCAAAAGTAAAACAGGCATGACGAGGAAGCAATGCTCTCATCCTACATTTTCATTGGCCACAGGAACATCATTAGATTGCCAAACCTGGTTGCAGTGCAATTAGTTAATTGTCCCTTGATTAAGATCATCTCTGCAATTTCTACAGAAAGAAATGACCAGGTTTTAGCCGGCTTTCTTCTCAACTACAATAATCTGAGAAAATGTAATTGTTTGAACGAATTACAATGAATTCTCCTTTGCCAAAGATCCTTAAATGATAGTTAGATTATGCTTTTTATGAACAGTATATAAGGGAGGCAGAAGAACACGGCAGTGGAGAAGAGGGGGAGAAAGGAAAGCAAAAGGAACAAAGAACAGAGGAGAGCACAACAGAACAGGATGTAAGAGAGAAGAAGGTAATAAAAAGATATGAAAGAGAAGGAGCAAGAACAAGAGCCCAAACAGACACAAGGACAAAAGGAGGCCCAAAGGATCTACCCAAATAATAGGAGAGTGGAAGGAGAAATTAACTTATTATCATTGAACATAAACAGTTTGAACTCCCCCCCCAAAAAGGAAAAAAATATTGACAAGACTTCAAAAACACAATGCAGGCATCATCTGTCTACAAGAAGTACATATAAAAAGGGAATACAGCAAAATTCTGGAATATCCAAGATTAAAGAAAAGCTTTTTTACAGAACTAAATAAAATAACAGTCAAATTCATTTGGGCAAAGAAAAAGGCACGGATAAAAACAAAATTACTACAGGATAATAGAAGGAAAGGTGGTTTTGGACTTCCCAATTGGGAAACATACTATCAAGCAGCACCAATAACATGGTTAAGGGAATGGATTACACTTAGAAACAGAAGAATTTCAATAATAGAAGGCTATGACATACAAATAGGTTGGCATGTGTTCATATGGAAAGGAAAACACAGAGCTCACTCATATTTTCAGAGACACCAAATAAAAGGGTCACGATTAGAAATCTGGCTAAAAATTTAAAAAAAAACATTACAAAAAAATACCAAAATGGTTATCAACAATTGAGGGGGCAGGGCCAGCTGCCAAGCTGCCAAGCTGCCAAGCTGAATGGACTGTGTGAAACGGAGCTCCATGTAACACAGCTACTTCCAGCTGTTAGATAACCTTCTTTGAAGCTGGAGGGGGATCGGAAGAGAGGGGCATCCTGACAACCGAACCGAGGATGGGAGTCCAGGTCGGAAAGTAGGGGAAGCACCGAGGAGATCCAACAGGGAAGGAGACGACCAACAATGGCGGTCATTAACGGCTGACAGCTGGACGAGACTAGCGACAATCTAGCAGGACAATGGTGTGACTAAGCCTGGTGAAAGTTCTTCTGTTTTCCCTTTTCCTCTGATTGCGAGTGTTTGCGAGTGAGAGTAAGCCTTGTGTGGTGAAAAGTCATGCTGGAGGGAACCCCAGGTGGTGGATTATAAAGGAGAAAGGAAGCCCAGAAAGAAGGGGGTGGAAAGATTCCCTCCCTCTGCAGGATCTTCAGGATCTGAAGCGGTGAAGGGAAGAGTGGGCAAAAAAGGAGGAAGCTGACTGACAATAGCAGGATCACTGAAGCAATTTGTAAGAATGGGTAAACTCCAGAAGAAGAAGAGGAAAAGTAGACTGTCGAAACTACTCTGACAACAAAAGAAAGCTGACTAATGGTGGGAACGACATCTTGAACAGAATTAACATTGGTACATGGTTGCAGAAGGGATAAGCGAGACACCTACTGGTTAAAAGAAGAAAGAAAATTACAAAAGTAGTCATCTAGAAGGAAAAGGGGGAAGAAGGAAGTTGTAGAATATACAGACAATAATGATGAAAGTCTAATTGATTAATAGAATGGTAGTATACAAATATACATATTAATTAATAATAACAAGTGATAGTTATGCTAACTTTATAAGGTTAAGAGATTGTGATATTGATTATTGTTTTCTTTTCTTGCCTTCCACTTTCTGCCTTTATCATAGAGTATATAAGAGTGTAGATTATAGTAATATATAGATATAGATAATTATAAAACAATCAAGAAAATAAGGTTATTCTGTGGTATCATTGTAATAGCAATAATAGATTAATAGACTCAAAAATAGGACAGAAAAAAGACAACACACGGAAAGCACACTAGTAGTTTTGAGGCAGTGGAGGGAGACGGAAGAGGAGAATTAAAGTGGGGTAATTGGTTTAAAAGGTGATAAAAATGACAAGCATAACAAACTTAACAAAGACTGGGATAGGGAGGAAGCAGATAATTCAATCCACATCAGCTATTGCCAGTCCTTCTGGGCAAAGATCGATGGAGGAAATGGTAACCAGGGAAAGATCTAACTCATTTAAAGATTTACAGATCATGTTGCAACAAAAGCAAGATGCCGTGACAAAAAACCATGCAGACCTGAAAAGGGAGATAGGAGAGGTACGAAACGATACAGGAGAATTGAAAGAAAAAATTCAATTGATGGATGGGAAATTTGAAATCTTTCAAAATCACATAATGAAGAATGAGCAAAAATTGCAAGAACTAGAAGAGAGGATGGGGAAAGAAGAGAGTAGAGGAAATTAATGAGAGGTTGATGCAAGTGAACAGGGAGTTGGAGATGTCCATTATCTGTATAGAAAATGAAAGGGCAGCCTACTACCTACGTTTCCAGAACCTAAGAGAAGAGAAAGGAGAGGATCTGCCAGAGATAATGGCGGAAATTTTGTCGAAGGCCCTGGGAATCGGAAAGGAGGAAATGTTAATAGAAATGGACGAAATATATTGAATGCACACTAACTATGCTATACCACATAACTTGCCAAAAGAAGACCCCGCTGTGTGTTCCACCCGTATGGACCGGATGTGAAACTCCACCCAGAGACCCAGTGCCACTGCCTCCAGCAATAGTAGACGGGACCTGATGCCTCCCTGCCAATTGATGTGCAACCGGGTGGCCACATTGTCCGTAAAAATGAGAACATGGATGTCGCTGATCAGGTCCTCGACATGCTGGAGTGCCAGATGGACAGCCCGCAACTCCAGCCAATTTATGTTGTGTGATAAGTCCGATGGGCCCCAGCGCCCCTGGGTCATCTGAGATTGGACGTGGGGTCCCCATCCGAACAGGCTGGCATCTGTGGTGACAGTGATATGGGTGGGTTCTTTGAACAGGCAACCTTTTTGTATGAAATTGGAAGTTCACCATTGCAGTAACCATATCACTGGTGAAGGCACTCAAACTTTGGTCCTGGAATGGCTGATCTTCGTCCTCTGGTATGGCAGAAAGAACCATTGGAGCGTGCGAGCATGTAGGCTTGCCCAAGGCACAATGTCGATGCAAGAGATCATCCTCCCCAACAACTGAGAAAGGATGGCAAGTGTCACTGACCTCTGTCTGCGCAGTAGATTCACTAGAGATGCAATGTTGTCTCGCCTTTCCTGTGACAGGAACACTTCGCATGTTACGGTGTTGATGACCGCCCCGAGATGCAGAAGAGACGTGGTCGGGGTGAGATGACTTTTCTGGAAGTTCACGGAGAAGCCATGGTCTTGAAAAGTCTGGATCATGAGCTGAAGATCCGTGTAGGCCTGGGAAATTGTCGATGACTGAATGATGACATCGTCTAAGTAACACTGGAGTCGAACAGAACTTGTTCTGAGATGCGCCACCACCATGGCCAAAATCTTGGTGAAGGTACTGGGGGCTGATGACAGCCCGAACGGCAAGGCCTTGTACTGATAATGAGCCCCTGCAAAGCAGAATCACAGGAACCTTCTTTGTGATGGCCGTATCGGCACATGGAGGTACGCCTCCTTTATGTCTATGGAGGTGAGGAAGTCTTTTGGCCTGATGCACCCCAGAATTGATCATAGGGAGTGCATTTTGAAGCACTTGGGTGCTACATGTACATTGACCTTTTTGAGGTCTAGAATGGCCCTCCACCCCCCACCCCCCCCGAGCTTTTGGGAACCAGGAACAAGATGGAATAAAACCCGTCTCTCCTGTCCCTGAGGAACTGCCTCTATTGCCAAAATTTCCAGTAAGTGATTTATTTCGGCAATCATGAGGCCCTGCTTGTTGGAATTTGTGGGAACAGGACACTGGATGAAGCGGTTTGAGGGGCTGGAGAGGAACTCTAGAGTAAGACCTAGTCTTATGGTCTGGAGAACCCAGCTGTCGGATGTGGTGATCTCCC
>JANHFT010006874.1:29204-43851 GCA_032467955.1 Pseudoxenodon macrops | reverse complement strand
TCTCTGTTTTCCTTCATGATGCCCTACCCTCAAACTACATATTGGAGCTAGTACGGTGTGGCTGTGAAAGTGTAGGCCCAGGAGACCTAGGCTTAACTCCATTACTCCATCACTGAAACTCATTGGGCAACTTCACGGTTGTGATGAGATCTACAACAACCAATTTTCCTCCGCATAAGATGCTCTCACCCATATATGATATAAACATTATTGCAGATGTCATTAACTGCATAAGTATGAATGAATACATTCATAGCAGAGGAAGCAGCACTTGCAGCCATGGGAACGCAGACAATATGGAGAATCTCCCAGGGAAGGAAGCAGAAATAAATATGCAGACTGACCCCACCCTGAACGGCTGGATCCTCTTTCTTCTTGCTAGATGATTGCCTCTTATTGCAGTTGAAGCACTGCAGACGCTTGATAGATGCAGGCATGTTAATATTTCCATATTAGCTCCAGGGCAAAAATGGGGAACGATTGGCTCAAGCAAATGATATGTATGTATATTCAGACTGTGGGTAAAATGATATACCGCCTCTGGTTTCCCAGCTTTGGGTGCATCTATGCAACCATTTGTCTCTAACCTAATAAGAAAGCCTCATCTGAATTGCAGATCTTCAGTGTGGGGGTGTGGGTATTTGCGATCCCTTGAATAAGTACATCTTAAAACTTGGGGAACGTGTCTTCTTCTAAAATTAATTCTATAAAAATTAACCAGACCACAGAACTTTTTCAGTACAGATAGTCAGTCCTTCCCATGAGACCATTTGACCCTTTCAAAAGCTGCTTACAACCACGTTTCAAAGTTATAGCCGCTGCAGTGCCCCCATTGTCATTTGTCCTTATGACCAACCACAGGGACACTGCAGCAGCACCACCCATCTCCCCTCATGATGCCTCACCAGCAGCCTGCTTTCACCACCACCAGTCCCCCCCCCCATAGATCTTGGGCCTGGTTCTCACCCCATCTGGCCCCGAATCCAGCTTCCCACGTCCCATCACAGATCAACCACTTACTTTTCCAAGATCTCTAGAGCTCGTGTTAAGGGAGGAGGCAGGCCATTCTCTATCTCTTGGTGTCCTAGGCCATGCGGCTGCGGCCCCGATGTGGCCACCATTTTCAGAGCAGCTTAGAAGCAATTGTAGCCACTCCAAATATGGCGGCTACATTCATGAGGCACCGATGCATTCTCTGGAGCTTCAGAGCTTTTCGAAAAGTACTCAACTGATCTGTGACAAGGGCTGGGGAGGAGGTGTGGGCTTCAGTGGGATGGATGAAAGCAGGCCTCAGGCCTATAGGGACCTGGTGAGGGGGAAAGCAGGCCCAATCCTGTGGAGTTCCCGAGGGGTGAAAAGCAGAGTGTTTGAGGGACTGTGGGCAGGCTTTGGGGACCTGTGCTATCCCTCTCGGGTCCAAGGCCCTCTGTGCTTTGCTTAACAACTGCATTGGGGTGGGGTCATTAAGTGAGACGATCACATGGTAGCCCCATTTAATGACCCTCACAACTTGTCACCATAATGAGAAGGCTCCATTAGGAACCTAGGTTGAGGACTACCTGTATATATCTCCATATTAGCAAAGGCAGAAGTGGGTTCTAGTTATCGTTCGAAGTTCAGAGGGAATCCATGTGCTAGAGTTTATCCACAGATGTCATCCACGGTTTTACTCACTTTTAAGCCATCACCATCTCTTGTGGCAGGTCCTTTATTTTTAGCAACATTTGGGGCATAGAGTTAGAATGGGGTAAAATATCAATATGCTTTAAAAAAAAACTCTCATTGAAAGACAAACTGGACATTTCCTAGGCGAGTTCATGGAACCACTTACTGAATAAGGAGGTTAGCTCATTCCTTTTCACCGATGTAATTGCTTTCAGAATTAGTATTTGGATCCTACCTTCTTAGGCCTTGGGCAGATGGGTTTAGTCTGAGCTATGCAGAATTCAATATACATATGCATGCGCGTGTTTATATACATAAACTTGAAATGAGAATTAGGAATGTTAATATGTATTAGGTCAGGAGGAATAAGCCCTGCCCTCTTTTAAGCCTTCAGATATGAATTATACAAACAAATTCATCGTTCCTATATTCTTTAATTGCATCGCAAAATTTTCTTTCTACTCTGTCGTTGTCTTTTTCTGCTATCAGATTACATGGACCCTCCAAATCATGTACTAAGAGTTTAGATTCAAAATGCAGTAGCAAAGGAGTCAGTTTAAGAGGATGAGCGTAAATTTACCCCATCTGAGAGGAAAGCCAACTTATCAACCAATGCTTTTACATTTTGTAAGAAGATGGTATGAGCACTCCCCCAAAAAACTATTATCATTGCTGTTGCTGCTGCTGTTTTCAGAGCACAATTTGATTATACAACTTCCAGCTTTCATTGTTTCATTTTGCCATGTTTTGTATGTGAATAGGTAGAGCTCCTAGGGGCAAGGAGAAGTCTTGTATAAGGGATTCTAAGCAATGTATCTGGCTGTGGCGCAATAATGTGGGGGTTGGGGTGTGCCTTCTGTAACTCCCAGGATCCTAGGAATGACTATTATATACACTTCCTACTACAGGTCTTCCTCAAGACAAGTTAGGCATGAAAAACTACTTGGTATCATGCCCTGCCTATGCTCCAGAGAAAATGTTGGCAGTATTACAGAAGCCTTGGTGTGATTCATCAGAGGTAGATTTTTGAAATCAAGAACTACAGCTGAAATATGATGCCAACATAAAAGGTGTTAAGAATCACAGGTCATGTACTGCTCTACTTTGTCGGTAGAAAACTAAATCATTAAAGATGACTTCAGATCCAGTTTGGCTTCATTCAGACAAAGGAGGCCACCTTGGCAGGCTGTTTAACCAATCCTTCAGAAAGACACAAGGAAGGGCATGTTGTTCCCCTACCAAGCATAGAAGGGGAGAATCTGTTATGATGTGTGGATTTTGAGGAGAGAACAGAAATGTACAAGCAATGTAAGGCCTAGCAAAAACGATTGGAAACATTTCCAAACCTGAGGGCTGGGTGCAGTGATGATGGTGCATAGGTCCATGCTTACTTGTAAGTCTCCTCTACTCTTTCTAATGATCTTACTAATCTTAGGCTCAGTAAGGAATGAAAATTAATGGTTCCTGCTTTCTCCTGATTTATCAGTACTTGAATTATAGAAAGTGGGTTTGTTTGTTTTTTGCAAGTGACTAGTGATCGATAAAAGCACAGGCTGTCCTAAATCCTATACTGAGCAGATCTTTTGATGGTTGGCCATGCAGGAAGAAATGGACTCCCTTAAAATTCCAGTTCCTTGCAAGATCGAGTAACCCTATAGAAGTTACAGCTCTGGATACAGGTTTCTGCATCATTATGAGATGGGATGTCATGTACTCATCATCTTCAGATGCTGTGTTCTGAATCTCTATTTTCCTTCCATCCATCCAATAAGTTTAGTGCAGTTTCACAACGATACAATATATTGAAGCAAATCTTCAGGATATCAATCTATACAGCTTAATCCTTTATACCTGTTAGTTTTAAAGTTACATGTGTGGGACACATATCAAAAGAGAGGCCAATAAAAAGTCATTCAAAGCATAAATCAATCATGTAAATTCATGGAATAATATAAAAATATTTTCCCACCACTGAGTTCAGCATTGTAGCTTATTAAAGAAACTATTGCCATCAGCACTTCCACATGGAAATATTAGAAATATTCACCTTCGGGGGACTTCCAGTAAGTATATTGCAAATTGAATAGCTCCCTGAAAAAAAAAGGGCTACATTACAGCTAAAATTCGGGTCAGCAAAATCTCTCCGGAGAAAGGAGAGGCCATGAGTAGTTTCAGCAGTTGCTCCTCACAAATAAAGTGCAAGAAAAAGGTTTTTGTAGTCAGCTCACAAATAAGACTGGTTGGGAGACAAAGTAGTACATACTAGCTCACGATGTCAAACTCTCTGCGTCATGTTGCCATCACGTGATGTTCCGTGACATTTTACCCCTTCACGGAACAGAGGTGGTGAGGCCTGCACGTGACACATCTGGCCCGGATTTTCTTAATCACTTTGAATTTTTTTATTATTTTGTATTGAGAACATGTGAAATTGCAAGTATTTATCGACCTCGTTGAGTTAGTTTCCTTCAATCAAGCAGTTTTAAGTATGTGTTTAAAGATTTATATGTTTTTTAAAATTAGCAGCAAAAAGGTGTTTAGTGTGTTGATTTTGGAAAATAAATGGACTAAGGGTCTAGATCAGGGCTGTCAAAAACTCGCAGCCCACGGGCCAAATACGTCACACGCTGGCCACACCCATGCCCAGTTTAGCGAAGGGGGGGAAAGTCATGATACGTCACATGACGCTGCTGTGACGATGCGAGTTTGACACCCTTGGTCTAGATGAATTTCATAAAGTTTGGAAATTGATTACAAGAATGTTTCCTGTGGGAAACTATTGATATTTTTCACTTGGAGATAAAGTACCATGTGAGACTTTGAAGACTGGACACTAGAGGTCACCAAAAGGAAATGAAACAATGGATGTATTAAGATATTTGTGAACAATGGACTCACAAACTAGTTTTAAAGATTTCTGCCATTATCTATGCAGAGGTGGGTTCCTACCACTTTGGACCGGTTCCACCGAGTAGGTAGTAGGCCGCTGGTGATGTCACGGAGCCAGTTCTGCTGCTCCGTGGGCACTGCCATCTTTTTTTGGGATTTTGTTTTGGGGAAAAAAAATTTCCGGAATTTTTTTCTTCTGCACATGTGCAGAAGCCGAGTTTCCGGCACTGCACATGCATCGGCATCTTGTTTTCGGCCTTTTATTTTAAAAAAATTTGGGCTATTTTCTACTGTGCATGCGCATGTGCGCAAGGTGCGCCCACATGGCTCAGCGAATCGCCGCGAGGTAAGTTACAACCCACCCCTGATGCTATGGAAGAACAACCAGTTTTACCGGGTAAGCCTGAAAGTGATTCAAAAGTGGACTTTAAAATGACAAGCTATACGAATGATATAGAAAAAACTAAATATTGAATATACAAATGAAACTGGTTGATCTAATAACTAAAAAGGATGTACAAATAATAGACTATAAAAATAAACTGTATATTTTGGATTTACAAAAGAGATTTATGATTGCCAATCATTTTGTGAGAAGAGATAAAGAGAAAATGAAAAGAAACTAAGTATTGGAAACTATTTGAAGAGACTAAAGATTAAAATTGCTGGGAGCAAGGGGAAAAGAATATAAAAATGGTTTATTTGACCAAGATTAAAACAGATGGGTTATTTCTGGCCAAGAATGGATGATGATGCTTTCAGGCTTTGTTTATAAGGAGTTCTAAGGGTAAGAATTCATTTGTTGCATTTTAAATTAACCGATTTAAAGTTAAAATAGTTATGTCTGATAGATTTGAACAATACTTTGAAAGATTAGCTTAATAGAAAATGAGATAAAAAGGTAAAAGGAATGATTTCATGTAAGTTTATTACATCCGTTTATAAGTTACTTCTGGTAAGTCCTAATGGACTTTTTAAATTAAAATGCGCATGAGATTTTAAAGATTTATTTATAGAGAATGATATATGGTGATGGAGGAATTAAAAAAGTTTTATTCTAACAAATAGTGGTAAATTGTTAAAGTTGCTTATACTTCCTGAAACAAGTTTTTTTTCTTTGCCTTTTTCTTTTTTTCTTTTTATAGTTTGTATTCGTTTTATCTCCTAATCGAATACACATAATCTTCAATAAAATTGTTGAAAAAAGAAACCCTCATCCTTGCATGTCCTTACAATAAAATCAAATGATCATTCATTTACTATTTACATGTATTGATAGTAATAAAGACACTGAAGGGGTATCATACAACGCACTTTTTATTAAACAATACGCCACAAATGGCTGATGTACACGGCTTGCTGTCTGAAATGAAAATGCCTTGTAACTCTGAAAACAGGTTCTGCAAGAATAGTCTCACATGCAAGAAATTTCTCATATTCAAAGTATCTGCCGGTGTAGATTCAAAGGGAAGACATCTATTCTACAAGGAATAAAAAGGGATATTCCCTCCTCTATTTATTACGTGAAAATAAGATTAGTTAAATGCAAGGCTGTTTACAATTTACTCTTAAGCATTGTTCCTAATGGCTACACATCAGCTGTGGGTCAAACAGCAGCTTTGAGGGTATTTTTGGAGTAAGTGTGTAATCTTGCAGAACAATTGGACTACACAGTAAGAGCATAACGAATATTTGAATGGCTCCATGTTTCAAGAGTTAAAGTGCTATTCTCATTTCAATAGATAGTCGTATCATTGCTCACAGTTTGCACAAGATACAATATTTAAAAATGCCACCAGCTCACTAATTGGTTACCCCAAACAATAACATCTACACAGGAAGGGTAGCCCAACTTATTCCTGATATTCAGCCGTTCATATTACCAATTCTGTCTAGGCCACAAAGATCATCTCTTTTGTAATGAGACCATGAAAGTTCTGGGATTAGGACAGGACAACTATTCCACATACAAGAAAGCAAGATTTAGCTAGCCTTTAAGTGGACTTTTACCAGAATCCCAGTTTCATGGTCTTCCCCATTTCTCAGGCAAGCCAAGTGTGCTTCTCTCTCTGAAGGCGAACCAAAACTAGCTATTATCTCCATGCGCCTTTTTACTTTTTTCTCTCCCTTTCTAGTAACATAAAAACCTCTATTTTCTTTCAAGAATTAAACAAAACTCTTGTTCTTTACCTTGATAGAAAGCCAGAGAGAACACGGCCAGCAATACCCAACTCTTCCACGCGCCTTCCATGGTCCTGGTGTCAACCAACTCTTCCGTGATGGTGCCTGCCTCTTCTCTAGAATAAGCAACCCCAAAAGAAGCTACAAGATGGGGAGTACTTAACACCCACTAAAGGTTTCACAAGTACCATTTACCACACCCACGTAATTAATTTGCATCATTTGTAAATGCATGAGTGTTCCCAGCTGAAAGAAGCAACTCCAGTTTCTGCATAATAGCCTGTTTGCTGCCAGCTCACACGGTTGTGCCTTCTTCCCTTTCTTGCTTCTACAACTGAGGATTGAGGGAAGGAAGATGATTCAAGGAGCTATGTGGTTATAAGACAGGTTGGGATTCCAATTTATGATGTGTTGTCAGACCCCCTCCAAAGACGATTCTCAATTTACATCATTAAAAAACATTAAACGTGATAAAAAGGGATAAAATCAGCATACAGTAGTCAATTTAAAAAAAATTCATTTAATGGAGCAAGTTGTGCTGGCAACCATTTATCCTCAAGATGCTCTTTCGAACAGCTTTGTGCTTAGCAGCTTCTGTAAGGTCTTACAATGTGGTTGCTTGTCAACATTAAGTAAGATTGGAAAACATTGAGAATCTGTTTCTTCATGGTCCTATAACAAAATGTCAAAAGATATACAGAGAACCTGTCTTTAGAAACACAAGGTGTTTCTCAACCTAGGCAACTTTTAAGATATGTTGACATGCTGGCTCTGTGAGTTGAAATCCATGCATTTTCAAATTGTTCAGTTAAAAAAACAAGCCCACACTGGCTTAGAAATTAAAAACAGCACTTTGAATTGCACATGGTAACCTCTCAATAACCAGTGGTCATGCAACAGCCATAAAACATCTGTATGAACTACAGGGGTTTCCTTTGGATGAAAGTGGCAATACTGAGAAATAGGCTCTTGGGAGTTAAAAGGACACGATCTGAGATTTGGATGATGTGGATATTTGTGCTAAGAGAAAGTCAAGGTTAATGTGGATTTTAGAAATTCATTGTTTAGCTGTGCCGTATTGAGAGTGTGAAATAAATACAAAACCTAGTTGTGCCTGAAAACTTTTATGGCTTTTTAAAGAAGCACAAGAAGCATGTTAAGGATGAGAAGTAAGGAACCACAAATGGCTTTATGAGATACTAGAATGTTAAGAATGTGAAATAAAATCAAGAGAACTGGTGGCAGTTGAGTAACAGAGGGATATACTTGTCATACTCAACTATAAGAACGTCTAAATAGACAAAAAATATGGCTTTGAACATTGTTAACACTTGAGTTTAAAATAGAATTGTGGACAGATTATGAATATGCAATTGCTAAAATGTATAAACTTTTATTGAAATTTGAAGTCATGACATTGGGCTAAAATTTTGGGTTATAATATAAAGATGGAACATTACATTTGCATTATGTTAAAGAAAATGTTTAAAATGTGTTGGTATAGGTCACCAGAGAAAGTGCCTAAAATATATAAAGGCACTTCAAATTATGTATTTATGTTCAGATTTGTGAAAATGTGAACAAACATTTTTTATGTTGGGTGCACATTTTCTTCTAGCAGGCAAAAAAAAAAAAAAGCTAGAAAACTCTGGATTCAAATATATACACCGTCTCAGAGAACTTAAAGAAAGGAGTCCTTTTATAGACTTCAATGAGATAAAACAGAAAAGTTGTAACTATAAAGGGTAAATTTATAATTTTACTTATAACTATAGTAAGATTGCAAGCTACCTTTTTTTCTAATTTCATTTTTCTTTTTCTTGTACCTCCAGCTTTTTTTTTTACTTTATATTTTTATCTTTTATATACGCATGTATGTATGTATGTAAGATTATGGCGACTATGATTTGTTAACATGCCAGTTTCGTACTAACTGCAGTTTTTGCATAGCCTTCAGAGGAAGACACACATACAGCATTGCAGATTCCCAGCAGATAAGCATGAGGCCTCCTTGGTAGGTCTTTCAAATCACATGTGCAAATTTCTTTAAAGTCATTACCAGTCCTTGAAAGCTGGGGAAAATTCTTCCTTTTGTGGCTCCAATTACTATATACCTATGCAGAAATGCTCCTTTGGAGCTGCATTTGATTGCTGGTAACTTTATAGATACATTAATGTAATTAACAATAAGACCAAAATTAGCTATCTGATCCAACCACGCTGATTTATTTATTTATTTATTGTAGCTCAAGCCAAGGTCAGCTAGGTGCTGGGCAATTACATAGCAAGAATCAATGTAAGCCTGATTCACAATTAGGTGGAATGCAGACAGAGGTGGTGTTCCTACCGGTTTTATAGAGTAGGCAGTAACATTGCGGTGACCTCACGGAGCCAGTTCTGTTGATGGCTCCGTAGGCGCCGCCATCTTGGATTTTTTTCTGCGCATGCGCAGAAGCTATTTTTGACTGCCATGCACGCGCTCACGGTGCCTGAGCGAACCAGCAGTATGAAAATCCAGAACCCACCTCTGAATGTGGGGCACAAAAAAACCCCCAAGATAATTTCTTCCGAGGACAAATGGATGTCTGCACCTTATTCCCTGACAGGAATGTTTGCATGTTTCTTAGTTATGAAAAATAGAGAGCGCTTTCTTGATCAAACCAGATACACGCAACATAATTGCTGTCCCATATTTTGTTGAAATAGTCTGTCAACCTGTGGTTACCTGAAGCCTATTATGAAGGAGTGAACACATAGCCTCCAAGATGTGATAGGCCGGTTCCTCTGGATCTCTTGACTCAGCCTTTCTTCCATAATCCCTCATGTATCCTCCCACATGCCAGAGGAGAGCCTATGAAAACAGGCTTCACCACTTTCCCCAAAGCATCTCTCTGCAGTGATGAATTATTCACAAATAGGAAAAGTGGTGACTTCTCCCCTGCTTTTCTTTTTCTAGCCTAAGCAAATGGAGAGAGACGTGTGCTAGGCTCAACATCTTTTTTTAAAGACACTTCTGATTCAGTAAAGAGTTCAAGTCCTTATTATGCATATCAGCTCAGAGGCAAAAGTTTGGAAATAATATGACATTTTTACATGAAGATTGTACAATATTTTGACAATGGCACATCGTACTTTTAGGCAGAGTGTTGTTTTGTAAAAGAATAAAACTGTTGTGGTTGTTTTCAATAGCTTCTTACAAAAGTAAAACAAGTTTGTAATAAGCTTGCAAAACTGAGTGTTTGTTCTCACTGATTTGTGCCCAAGGAAGACTGATTGGTTTTTTTTTTAAAACGACCCAAGTCAAGGCTGCTCAGGACCTTCCCCTCCCCTGGACACCCTTAACCCCCAATCTGGAAACACCCTGTACTGAGGAGGTGGTGTGGGAAAGTGTATTGGGTTGAAATAAAAGGCTAAATAGACCATATCCATTTCTTTTCATTTAGAAAAGAATGAAATGGCACTCAAAATATGCCATTAAATTTAAGCACCGTTAAGCCTGAAGGAATCCTAGAAGAAAACAAAAGGCTGAAGTAAAACAGTGCCTAATACTGTATTTTTCGGAGTATAAGACGCACCAAGATTTCAAAGATTTCAAAGAGGTAAATAAGAAAAAAAAGTTTTTTGTCCTCCCTGCACCCAGGAACACTCTGCAGGCCTCCCAAACCCTCTGTGCATCCTGTTTTTGTGTGTGGCAAAAACGGGCCCATTTTGCGAAAAACGGGGAGCACAGAGGGTTTGGGAGGCCTGCAAACTGCTTCTGAGTACTGGGGGAAGGCAAAAATGCCTCAGTTTTTGTGAAAAACGGTTGGAAAACGGGCCATTTTTAGCAAAAACAGTGTCGTTTCTGCCTTCTCCCAGCCCACAGAAGCCTCCCAAACACTCTGCGCATCCCATTTTTGCGAAAAACGGACTCATTTTTTGTAAAAATGGGATGCAGGGGCGGCAATTCAGGAGGTCAAAATTGCTGTATTCGGTGTATAAGACGCACCAACATTTCCACCCTCTGTTGAGGGGGAAATAAGGTGCGTCTTATACCCTGAAAAATACAGTACTTTTTGTTCTTGCTAGACTAGTATTTACATTTCCTCTAGTATTTATTGTAGAACCAGTTTGCTCAATTTGTAGCACATTCACATATTAAGTTTGTAACTTCAAGAAACTTAAGCACTCAAAAAACCCATTGTAACAAAATTAATTAATTAGCTCAACTAGGAATAGGGAGGGTGGGGGGAAATCAAGAAATGCCAGTAACAGTGAAAAATAGTAAATCATGACCCACATAAATGCTTGCTATAGGACAGTGATGGTGAACCTTTTTCTTCTTGCGTGCCAAAAATGGTGCCTCCAAAGGGTGAAAAACGGCCCAATGGGACTGACTTCCTTTTTGCCCATTGAGTTTTCACCCTTTGGAGGCTTCAGGGAACAACCCTTCAGGAACGAACTTCCGGTTTGCTTGTGGAAGCAAAAACCTCCCAACAGGCAAACCGGAAGTGACTTCAATTTGCCTGCTGAGCCATTTTAAACCCTCCGGGGGCTTCAGGGAAGCGCCCTGAAGCCTCCGGAGGGTAAAAAACGACCTAACATGCAAACTGGAAGTGACTTCGATTTGCCTGTTGGACTGTTTTAAACACTCTGGGGGCTTCAGGGAAGCGTCCTGAAGCCTCCAGAGCCTTCAGGGAAGCGTCCTGAAGCCTCCAGAGGACGAGAAACGGCCCGACAGGCAAACCAGAAGTCAGTTCCGGTTTGCCCATTGGGTCGTTTTTTTACAGGGCAGCACCTCGCGTGCCCTCAGAAATGGCTCCGTGTGCTACCTTTGGCACGTGTGCCATAGGTTCGCCATCCCTGCTATAGGAGCTGAGGGCAATATTTTTGTCCACTGGCACATAGCTACATTGCTATTTACAATTCAGTAATTGTCTTTCAAAATTCTAATTGCAGAAAAACAATAGCAGAACTGAGAATTTAGAAAAGGGGATTTATAGCTGTATGAAATTATTTGACCATCCATAGGAACTGACGCCCTTCAAATTTAATATTTCAGCTTTACAAAGAGGGAGCATAATGTATTAAACTCACCCTATGTGCTTGGAGAATAGGAATTAGGGACCATATTAAAAAAAAAGTTATAATATTGGACAGGAGCTCTACACATCCCACTTCACTTAAGCTACTCTAAAATTTCCAGCATATGCCTCTACTGCTCACAAATTATCAACATTTCAACTTGTACTCTCAATGTATTAGCTTCCAAGTTAATAATTAAAATAATTTTTAAAAACACTGCTGAGAAAATGTAGTTACATCTTTATTGAATTACAGAAGCTTCAGTGCAAAAAGGAAAAAAAATAGAGCAGTTTGTTAAAGCAGCTGCTTATCTTCCCAGCTCATTTCTGAAGGCAAGATATTACTCTGCACATATTTACATTAAGTTGTAAGAATTTGTCCAAAAAATATGAAATTGCTTCCTATCGGCAAGAAACCAGATTCTATATATAAATGTGTTTTACCCCACAGAATGCCACTTTTCTTTTACAGGGAGTATATTATATTTTCCAACAACAAATAATCTCTTATAAAGGAGATGTTAACTACAATGCTACACAACAAACATCTATATTAATTTGCTGTTGCTTTTCATTATATGCTTATTCCAAAGCAGCAAGAATTTGAAGCCAGCAGCAGACAAAAAACAAAAATCAAAAACGTATCAGTCTGAAGAATTCAAGTCAATGCCCTCAAAAGTGCACCCAAGTTATATAAAATTTTAAAAAAAATTCCTAACTTTAACAAAAATGCAGAGGTTGATTACTTTAGGAACTTCATTCTACAAATCCGTTATTTTAACAAAAGTCAGAAGTCATGGGGTTTAAGGGCTTTATCTAGTTTATTTCTACATGCTCAACCAGTGGTACTGTTGAGTCTGTGTGCCTGCTTCCCACCCCAGTGAAAAACAGCTGTCTTCACGCAAAAGTCATGACTGCCCGTTAACATTTTGCTCATAGACATTCTGGTTTATCCCTAGTATAAATCCAAGAAAATGCCTACTCATGCAAGTAGATGTAACACTCTATAGAGCAAGGGTCCCCAATCTTTCTGGCTTGGAAAGTGGTGGACACATGGAGCTTCGTGCACATGCGTGAGCGCCCACCGTTTGCGCGGCCTGGTAGTGGGCCACCCCCTGGGATTGGGGAGCCTCTTCTGTAGAGGGACCAGTTGGACCAACAGGAAAACAGATAACTTATATTTTTTCCTACCAAAATTCTTTTTTATTTTAGTTTCAGGAAATACACCTTACAGGGAATACAGGGAAAGAGCTCTGTGCACTCAATGGACCAAATTAAGTGCATCTCTTTATTTTCTAGGTAATAATTTACTGTTTTGTTTGTTGAAAGAGAAGCTACTAAATTTGTTTCAAAAACAATGGACTGATCATTCGTAAGCATTTCAAACTTGCACTATCAACTAGTACTGCCTGCACCTTAGATTGTGAATGAACATTCATTCGGCATTGGCTACACAGGCATTGGGACTTAAGACCTTAATTATGACATAATTGTGGGCATATCTAAGTCATCCCTTTAGAAGGAATGGGACTGCCTCTGTCTATGCAGTTTTAAGCCAGCAGTTAAGAATTTATTTGGAAGATTTGTCTACCAAATAAATTTTCCCAAAAGGGTATCAACAGCTATTTCAATAGAAAGCACTATAGTCCCATGTTTTAATTATTAGCAAGAATGTTTTTTTTAAAAACATTAAAATTAAAATCCAGACACACCAGTACTGTCCTTAGTTTACTTACATATACACACACTTATTATTACTCCTTCTCAGAAATACTGAACCCAATTGACCAATAACTGGCAGCATGTTCTCATGTACCGCAAAGGTCTACAACTGGAGTTAGAAATATCAGTTAAGTCAAAACAATGGATCCTTCCAGGATAGTAGCACTGCTACTAAGTGATTCATAAAAAGGTACTTGAAATGGAGAGGGAGAAGATCAAGACACTAAGAGATTTAGCTTTTACTAGCCTAACCCTTGGCTTCCATTTTCTTCCAAGAATGGAAAAAGAGCTGGCCAAAGATGATGTATCTTCTAATTCCACACATGGCGCTTGCAGTGCTCAACAGCCTGTGAGAGAAAGAGGGAAGGCGGGAGGGAGAGAAGAGATATGCAAGGCATAATCAGAGGAGACATGATTTATATCAAGATAATGTACAGAGTGTCTGGATGTTATTCCAAAGGATTTTTGGGATTCTATAAAGTTGCTGCTTATAAAATATTTACAACTTTTTCAACCAACTTCAGAGTGTTAGCTGGGTCAAAACCTGAGTCTGCCAAATCTAGCGTGGCAAAAAAAATATCTAGATAATCAGTAGATGGCAGGACAGAGACAGAAACCATAATGCTTTGATGCCATCTAGTGGTCTGGATTTCCCACAGCTCAGCTCTGATAGTCTAGCCACAACTTGGGTCCATCTAGCTTGCAACTTACCTTTCCTGCTGTATACCGAACCATTAATTCTAGTTAATGCTATAATAATCACAAACTAATGAGGTTGACCCCTTATGAACCATCCCACTCGTGTTAGCTTAAATCATGGGATTTACATCAAAGGGGTAGGGAACTGTTCTAAAGGTGGAACGAGGGCCATTTTATTGCATTTTTCATTGTATTTGATGTTCCAGCCAAATGTGACATAGTAGTTACCGTATTTTTCGGAGAATAAGATGCACCAAAGTATACGACACATCTAACTTTTGGGAAGGAAAACAAGAAAAAAATCTGCCTCTTCCTCCCAGCAATTTGCCTCCAGCAAACAGCACAGATGACATACACTGTTTGATGTGTATTTCTGTGCATGTGTGCCTGACCCATAGAAATAGCAAAGAATTGGAGAAATGTACATT
>JANHFT010006874.1:4408-23177 GCA_032467955.1 Pseudoxenodon macrops | reverse complement strand
GCTGTCCCAGGGAAGAGGCTGCGGATGGATCCTGATTCTTTCAATCTAACTGACCTTCCAGACTTTCCCCAAAACCGTCTGTGAGCATCCAGGTGATGTGGCCCTTCATGAGATGGACGATGGCCGTTGATTTGTCTGCTGGTTTTGCAATAGTCTCTATTTAAATAGGTATTAATTTGTACACCACCAAATCTGACAGCGCCTGCTGGTTTTCATTGCAAAAGCATTGAAAATAAAAGCTCCGGTACTGTTACCACAAAGGCGTGAACAGATACATCACAATAATTATTCCTACAGTGCCCACCGAACAGAGCGACCTTCATTTTCACCCTGAGGGACAACTTGGCTTTGAGGACACTTTGAAAGGATGCCAGAGTTGGTAGGACTCTCCAATCAGACTCGGTCACCCCCCAGAATGACCAGGGCCACAATGACCAACCTGATTGACAATGTCCAGGGAATCCGCTTCTGCAGCCGGAGGCCCTCCAGCACCTTCACGGGTACTTTTAATTCATTAATTTTACTGGCAAATGTTTTTTTTTATAAAGTTTTTTTATTATTTTTCTGTTATACAAATACAAAAACATTTTCTTCCACCTGCAGTGTGTGGCAAATGTTGTGCAGATACATCACAACAGGCGTTTGCAGATGTTCATGCCTGTCCCCACTGGAAATGGGGCCACCTCAATCAGAGCCTTGCCCTACCCCAGGATGGGCATAGAAGGTGCCAATCCACAGGCCAGGCAGTGCGCGCGCGCACGCACACACACACACACACACACACACACAGAGGTTAGGGGACAACCAACCCAAGGGGGATTTTCCTGCCTCTCTTCCAGGGTCCTGAGCTGAAACTCTGCCTGGGAAGCACCTGTTGCAGTGACGGTGGCTCTGAGGGCAGCTGGGGCAGGGAGTCACACATCCCCACCCCGGCTTTTGGGCCTGCAGAGTCGCTCTCTACTCAGGTAGCAGTTGTGAGGGCTGAGCATCCAGGCTGCTGGACGGAGACCCTTTGTAGGCATGGGGCTGTGTGGGAAATGTCTGCGTCCTCCCAGGCACCCGGCTTGGCCGTTCACACAACCCTCTGGAGTTGCAGCCGCCCAAACAGAGCAGAGGTTGAGATGGAGCCGGATGCTCACCTTGGCGGGTCAACCTCTCTCCGTGGACCTGGACTATATCTGGCATGTTAAACACCTGGTGGACTTTTTTTTCAGTAGAAAAGTTTTTTATTTTCCATACAGTTAATTTCACATTCCATCTTTACATATAATTTTTTCATATCATAATACAATTCTTTTACAATAACATTTTCTCCTTTCCCCATTTCCATTTCCTTATATCTCCTAAGTTTCAGGGTGTCTTTCATACAATCCCCCCCCTCTCGAGTGCTGCAGCCCTTCTACTCTTCCTACTCTTCCTACTTCCCCTCACTCCTCCTCCCCACTTTCCTTCCACCACTCCTCCTCTACCTCCTCCTTCCTTCCAACCTTCCTTCCCCCTCTCCTCTCCTCTCCCCTTCCTTCCTTTCTTCCCTTGCTGCTACCCTTCTTCCCGGGATGATATTCCAGTTTCCCTATCTTCTATTTATTCAATTTCCCCCTCACATTCTAATTAGTTATCTATTTGCCCTAATTTCGACTATCACATTTTCCCATTATAAAAATACAAAGAAAAAAGAAAAAGAAAAAACCCCAAAGAAAAAAAATCCCCTTCCCCCTCTCCTTCACACTGTCTCTTCCGGGTTTATCCTTCACTCTCCTTTTTTCTTATTTCCTCTATATTCAATTTTTAACCATTTGTAAAATTTCTCCCATGTCCTGTAGTACAGTGAATCCTCTTTATCTTTCCATCTCAATGTCAGTCTATTCATCTCAGCGCAGTCTAAAAATTTTTAAATTAAATCTAGAATGTTGATGGTAGTATCAAAAAGGTCATAAACACACATTACTCCAGGATAAAGACACTGTGAACCCCCTCTTTGTCCTGGAGAGGCAGTGATGTGAGCTACTCCTATCATTTAGTTGACTCTTGCCTGTCAAACTTTGTGGTATCACTTTGCACTAAAGTTAATAAACCTTGAAGTTCTAGGATCACCTGTCTCTGGTCTAGAAATATTCTTTTTTCATTCCATTCATGATTCTGATTTTTTACTTTGTAGTCTTGGTTCTCCACTTAAGCCAATTTTTACAAATTTTCTTGTGTTCGGAATACTATACAACCTTTGCCAGCTCTATTAGAATTTTACTATAGGGTTTTCCAGAATGTTTTAAAATTTTGCTGGTTTCTTGATGGTGAAATTAAGAATTTAATTGCATTAGCAAAGTTATTAGGAACTTTGAGAAAAAAATGGTTTGTATCAATTTTGCATTATACTAAGGAATATTAATTTCTATTTTATATTTTATCTTGTTTTACTGTGTTTTATTCAATTTTCTTTGTCTGAGTTTTACATTTTATGTTTAAGTCTTATATAACCATTGTATTATCTTTTCTGTTCATTATTGGCCCATTTTGTCTAATAGGTTCTTTTTTACTTTTATTATCATTCTGTAATTTAAAAAAGTAATTCAGAATATGATATGAAAAGATCACAACAAATTGTCCTGAAAAATCTGCCTCAGAATTTTTGACAGAAAGCAATCATAACTTTAAATAAAAAAGCAGAGTTTTCATCTCTCCTAAAGCATGCCTAAAGTGGTGCCTTGGTGGTGCAATAGTTAGAATTGCAGACTGACTCTCCCCACTGCCAGCAGTTTGATCCTGACTTGCTTCAATGAGGACCCAGATTGTTGCGGACAATATGCTCACATTTGTAAACCACTCGAGTACTGTAAAGCACTTTGGAGTGGTATATAAGTATAGGTGCTAATGCTATTCTCATATATATTTCAAGTCAAACATGTATTTTACATCCATGGGATTCAAATAATTTAACAACTGGTTCTTTGCCCTAATGACTGGCTGGGTAGGTGTGGCCAGGTGGTCATGTGACTTGGTGGGTATGGCCAACTTGACGTCACTCATCACACCCAGCCCCGCCTCCCAGCCACTCTCCTCAAAGGCCTCAATGAGATACAATTTCCCTCTCTATTTATTTACTATTACTGAACATCAAAATATACTATTTAATCCTATTTATATAGACCATATGCATACATACACATTACATAGTATAGAGCAGTGATGGCAAATCATTTTGACACTGGGTGCCCAAACCAGTGCGTGCATGTGCATGCATGTACATGTGCGTACATGCGTGCACCGGACCACTGGAAACCTGAATGCCAGTTGGAGGACACACGGCTAAAAGAGGGGCCAAGTGAACTGGACCCAGACATTTCCCAGTTCCCCTCGCCCAGAAGCACTAACATTGCACTCTCCCCTCTGCTAGCAGCCGCCCTCTTATACCTCTCGCTCCCTGCTGCCAGGCAATCCCATGTTCCCTGTCACTGCCGTTCCAGAGTGTTGGGGCCGGCTGGGAGACCAGGCACTCCCACAACCTGACTGTGTGGGAGAGTCGTCTTCCTCTCTGCCACTAGCTGTGGCAGGAAGGGAAAGTCAGGTGGAGATTAGGGAGCACAACCAGTGGGGAAAGCTGAATTGGTGTCCAGCCTGGAGCTGCTGACAGGGGTGGCTGAGGCTTTTAAGTTCCCAGCCCTTTCTTTCTAAAACTGCCCAAAAGAGGGAGGAGAGGAAGGCCCCCACTTGACCCCTTTGTCCCTGTACATGACAGTGACTTACCAGGCGAGTGGCAAAGGCAAGCAAGCAAGCAGAGAAGGAGCCAGAGAGCAGCTGGAGTGTGGGCACTGCTTGGTAGGCCATGGGTGAAGGCAGGCAAGCTGGCAAGGAGCTGGAGAGCAGCTGGGGCGAAGGCAGGCAAGCAGGGAAGGAGCTGGAGAGCAGTTGGGGTGAAGGCAGGCAAGCGGGGAAGGAGCCGGAAAGCAGTTGTGGTGCGAGTGCTATGTGGTAGGCCAGGACAATGGCAGGCAAGCAGGGAAGGAGCGGGTGAGCAGCTGGGGCACGGGCGTGAGTCTAGGCTACCTACTGGTGAAGGCTGGCAAGCAAGGCAAGCGAGTGGCCAAAGCAGACAAGGTGAGAAAAGGAGTGGCTGTAAGAGGCAAGGGTGGGGTGGGGTGGGGCCAGCCAGTGGTGATATTGCACAGAATTTTAACAATCAGTTCGCCCGAACTGATCTGAACCGGCTGAAACCTACCTTTCATCCAGAGCCATGATCTTTAAAAATAGTTATGAACATTTGAAATATCTGTTGCTTATAGGCTGTTTGAAGGAACTTTTTCCATGTTCCTAAAGCAGTTTTGATTTTATAAAGCCTTTTTTACTAGACATTAGGTAAATGAAAAATGAATAAATACACTAACATTTAGTTTAATTAATATTAACATGTAATGCAAAATTTAGCAAAATAAAATAAATAAAGCCCAAAGCAAGGAGCAAATGCCTTTGTTGAATTAGAATTCAGTATGCTTATATGCTTGCCAATCATTTCAGTTATGAAGCTGGAAAGAAGCTGGGCTTACATTGTAGCAGAGGGAATTCAGTAGGAGCTCTCGTTTTTATGTTACGCCTGTCTTCACTCTTCATGAAGTGTTCAGCTGACATAGTGGTAAGGTTATGCTGATAAGCAAGTTGTGATTCTTGTGTATCTTTGTTTTTATGTTTTACATGGTATAGTTTTCAATTGTAGCAAAGGATGGCTTATTCTGAAAATATGTTGTCCTTGAAATGCATACTCTGCTAGGGTAGCGACATAATGGCAGGCTATAGTTTGGCTTATTTACATGGATACATACTGTATCTTGAATGTTCATGTTTATTCCTTCATTCCTTATTTCCATTAAATGCAAAAGAGGATATTGTAGGATTCACCTTTATTATGTCTGTATAATATAAACTAATAATCAAGCCAAAATCCTCTCTTTTGTAAATAAAAAGTCTGATCTGATGGAGTAGACTTTTTTGGGAGGCTGTTCTTTTTGAGCCAATATTTTGTGGACATCTTTTGTCTACCCGGTAGGAGAATCTTTATTTTAATCTAATGTAATGTTTTGCCATTTCCCTGTAAGAAGGAAGAGTTGCCAATATTTGTCTACAAGAATGACTTTGTCCATATCTGTTACAGGAAATATAACCAGTCTCATATCTCCTGTTGAGATGTTCCCTTTATATGACAAAGTGAACTAATAATGGTTTTCTTAACACCCAGACATACAAGATCAGAAAGGGAGATTATTTGATTTGTCTTATCTGATAGATCCCCAGTATCTCAAGTAAGGCTGCTAAATTAGATGCGGTTGCCATTGCTGTTAGATGCTTAATTATCTATCATTTTTGATCATTTGTTTTTCACTTAGACTGATTTGCATTTTATGTCTATTTTACGTATCATTTTTGGACTGCTTTAAAATGCATGCTTCTTTTAGTTTGTAACTGTTGGTCTTTAACTGTACAATCTATCATTATAATTGTAACTATTATTAATCCTTTGTGTAGCTTCCTCGCAGAGGGTCTACGTCTGACGTCAGCAGTTGCCGGAACACCCATTGGTGGAGACGCACCGGCCAATTGGAGGGAAATCTGAGAGCTACGATTGGCTGATCGTCTGATAGCTTGTAGTATAAAAAGCTGTCAGACGACCGGAGTTCCCTCAGTCAGGATTTAGTTGTTATTACATGAAATAAAGTTGTTGAACGTTGTCCTGACTCGCCTCAGTCATTCCCTGCATACCCATCGGGTATTTACCACTGGCGACGAAGGTGGGATACTGACTGAGGCCACTGCAAGGCGATCGTCACTCCTACCAGGATGACTACCTTGCCTACGTTCGCTGTTTTCGACCGAACAGCAGAAAGCTGGGAAGCCTATATGGAGCGATTTGAGTGCTTTTTGCAGGCAAACGCGCTAACGGAGCTCTCAAGTGAGCGGAAAAGGGGCTATTTTTTAAGCTCGTGCGGCCGAGAGACTTATGGAATGGCCCGAGCATTTTGCACCCCTCAGCTGGCCTATGAAGTTCCGTGGGAGGTCCTCATGCAAAAGCTGAGGCACCATTACTCGCCAGCCCTGTTGCGAATCGCCTGCTGACATGCTTTTAGGCACTGATTCCAAGCGGAGAGAGAGACCATCAATGACTACATTGCCTCCTTACGAGCGGCGTCGCTCAACTGCGAGTTCTGCGACCTCGACGACATGCTGTTGGACCAATTGGTCTGTGGAGTACAGGATATGCATCTCCAACGGAGACTGTTAGCTATCGCATTAGATGAGGCCCACACGGCCAAGCTGTCCGACACATCTGTGGCTCAGATTCACTGGCGGTACGCGCCGCCACAGCCCGGCACCCCTAGCAAGAGCCTGACAACAGATGTGTACCACGGCGTGGAGGAAACAAGGGCGGCTGAGGACACGGAAGCCCAAGAGGACGATGTCATTCGCCTCAGAACGACTTTCCAAAAGAGAAAAACAGCAACAAAATCCCCTCAAGACGAGTGCCTCAGCTGTGGCGGAAACCACGACCGTTCAGGCTGCCGTTTCAAATCGGCCACTTGCCGCCATTGTGCAAGGAAGGGCCACATAGCTGCTGTATGCCGTGCTGCATTCCCATATGATAGGGAGTCTGGAGATGGCCCACGTTTAAGACCAGGAAGAAGGGCGACCACCAGGCGGGATGACTGCTTCACCATTCGACCCGAAGGTCGTCCTGAATGGGCAGTGAGCCATTCTTCAGAAGGAACCACGCGGTGTAAAATCTATGCCGCAGTCTGCATTGAGGGCTCCCCTTGTAAATTGGAAGTGGACACAGGGTCTGCCAAATCCATAGTGTCGTGGCCAATGCTCCAAAAGTTACTGCCGGGAGTCTCGAAACAAAAAATTAAACCCAGCCTAGTGAGACTCCAAGACTATCAGGGCCGGTCTATTCCCATCGTGGGAGTCAAATACGTCCTTTAATTATTGTGGCCAACCCGCTACCAAGCTAACTGAGGTTAGACTGGTTCAGGGCATTGGGGTTGGGAGTCACAGGCTTTCACGCAGTATTGCCAGACTCTTTCTGCCACCTCAGACACAAATTCGCCGATGTGTTTGACAAGGGCCTCGGCAAATACACGGGGACTCCGGTCTCTTTAAATTTGGATCCCCAAATTGCCCCAGTACGCCTGACGCCGTGAAGGGTTCCCCTTGCCTTGCGCCCACAAGTTGACAAAGAGCTTGATAAGTTAATAGCGCAGGGCTTGCTGGAGGCCATAGACCATGTCAAATGGGAAACCCCCATTGTGATTCCTTTGAAGCCGGATGGATCCATCAGGATCTGTGCTGACTTCAAGGGAACCATTAATAGGGCACTACAGGCCAACCCATACCCGGTTCCGGTGGTGCAGCATTTGCTGCACTCTCTGGGAAATGGCTCCATTTTCGCCAAATTGGATCTGGCCCAAGCATACCAGCAGCTCCCAGTGGATGAGGCTACGGCGCTGGCCCAAACCATCGTCACCCACCACGGAGCCTTTAAGTGCAAGCGGCTCCAATTTGGTGTGAGTGCAGCCCCGGGAATATTTCAGAGCCTCATGGAGCGGCTGCTCCATGAGCTCCCAGGCGTCGTGCCCTACTTCGATGACGTCCTCCTCTCCGCTCGAAGTAGGCACAACCTGGAAAAAAAACTTAAAGCCGTTCTCCAAAGATTCCGAAAGGCTGGCCAATTGCAGCCCGGCGGAGTTGCTAATGGGCCGCCGCCTCCGGACGGTTCTGGACAGAATGCACCCACTGTTCGAGGCAAACTGGGGGCCAGACAACACAGGGCAGGCCAGGGAGTTCACAATAGGAGATCAAGTATACACCAAAGATTTCGGGCCATCTTCCAACTGGCAGCGAGGGCAAATAACCCAATTAACAGGGCCCTATTCTTATAGGGTCCTGTTGGATGATGGACGAACCTGGCGGCGCCACATAAACCAAATTCGCAGACAAACACCAGGGTGGACAAGGCCCACCCAGGCAGATGTCAGACCCGACAACAAGAACGCGACAAGCACCGAGCCGGCGACGGAAGAGCAAGAAAACACCAGTGACTTACCGTCAAGGCCTCCTGTGACACGTGCGCAGCCAACACCAGACCGCATGGAGCAGGCGGAAGCATTCCCAGCAGCTTTGGCCGATCCGACTCCCTCAACGTCCTCAGCAGAACTGAGGCGCTCAACCAGGGAACGACGTACACCTGCGTACCTATCAGACTTCGTTTGCAACGTCCAGGAAGGGAGGGGTGTTGCATCCTCACAGAGGGTCTACGTCTGACGTCAGCAGTTGCCGGAACACCCATTGGTGGAGACGCACCGGCCAACTGGAGGGAAATCCAAGAGCTATGATTGGCTGATCGTCTGACAGCTCGTAGTATAAAAAACTGTCAGATGACCGGAGTTCCCTCAATCACGATTTAGTTGTTACATGAAATAAAGTTGTTGAACGTTGTCCTGACACGCCTCAGTCATTCCCTGCATACCCATCAGGTATTTACCACTTTGTGCTTTGGGGGAAAGAGGAAAAGAAAAGGGGAAAAGAAAAGGTATAAGCTTCAAGCTTGCATACTTAGTAGCAAACAGTTAAATTTGGATGGACCCAATATATAAAAATGTTTAGGCTTTAGGAAAAATCAGTATTCTCTTATTAATATTGGGGGTGAAATAATTACAGGTAGTCCTTGACTTACAACCATTTGTTTAATGATTATGCGAAGTCTCAATAGCACTGAAAAAAGTCCTTGCGTTTCTGACTGTCCTAACATCCCACAGTCTTGTGATCAAAATTCAGATACTTGCCAACCAATGTATATTTATGATGGTTGCAGAGTTCCAGTGTCATGTGATCACTATTTGCAACCTTCCCAGGTGGCTTCTGACAAGTAAAGTGGGGGGGGGAGCCGGATTCACTTAGCACCAACATGGTTACTAATGGAATTCTGATCCTAATTGTGATTGTAAGTCAAGGTATCAATTGTTAACTGTAAAAAACTAAAAAAAAGTGTTTCTGTCCTATGTGTATAAAGACATTTCTGGGTTTAATTTATGGCGATTGTGAATATGCGTAAGTCATAATTATGAAAATTCTTTTTTCCAGCCTCTTTAGCTATCTAGATTTTGTGATCAAGCAACTGGTTAAAATGCATTAAGAATTATTAAACATTCCTGCCATCGTATATATACACACATGCACACACAGAACTAATAGTGGAAATACTGAAACAAAAGTCAAGTTGTGTAAAGCTCTTGAAGAAAAATGAATGGGTCTGAAGCATTAGAGTGGCAGTTTTTCTCAGCTAGCATTCCTTCAGCTACAGTATTTTTTGCCACTATAGTAGTGTTCGGGAAGTATAGTTTTAAAATGTTAAGGGAAGAAATGGAATAAGGAATTCTAAGCAAATAGAGTTTTATGAAATTTTACTCCCTTTTACACCCATAATGCAATGCCCTCCCCCCGCGCAAGTGCGCACAACCACTACCACCCATCCTGGGGGGCCCTGCACATGTGCGCAGGCCTCACTGAAGCCTCTGGACTTCTGGTAGGTCTGTTGGGCTGTTTTTCGCCCTCCCCTGTGGATGGCGAAAAACGGATCCAACGGGCCAGCAGAAGTTCGGAAAGCCTCCTGAACCCTGGGGAAGGCGAAAAATGGCACAATGGGCCTACCAGAACAAATTTTGCACAAGTTCGTTTCCGAACTTCCGGTAGGCCCATTGGGTCCATTTTTCGCCAACCATAGGCCCCAGAAGCTTTCCTGAAGTCTGGGGAGGGTGAAAACTGCCTCCCTCTGGCCTCTGGAAGGCTGAAAATCAGTTGGCCAGGGTGCACATGCACGCTGGAGCTGACATAGGGCAATGTCTCATGTGCTCTCAGATATGGCTCCACGTGCCACCTGTAACATGCATGCCATAGGTTTGCCATCATGGATCAAGTAGTTACAAAGAATCCCAGAACATCTATGGATCTGCAGCCCTCTCTTGTTTTTGCTAAAGTCAGTATTCATGACTCCATGATCACAAAAAGATAATTAAGAGAGTTACAAGATGGAAGCTATTGCTCACTGAGAAGACTATGTTACTTGTCTCATTTTGGCAAAAATCACACAAATGATTTTCCAGATTTCTGGTGGAATGCCCTATGATTTGAAAATGAAATTTTAGCTGCTCTAATGCTGCTGATACATCTGAGAGAAATAAAAATGGGATTCTGCAATAAGAATCTTGTGCCATCCAAACATGCAAGTGGTAGTGTCATGCTTTGGAGACACTATGCTATGCAGGATGATGTCATTGAAAGAACTATGTATTCTGTTGTGTAGTTAAGTATTCTACATCGAAAAATTAGACCATCTTTCTATCCACTAAAGAGCAGGTGCAGTACAGCAAAACAGTGATCCCACCATACACGTAAGTCTCTTGAACAAGGAGCAGATAAAGGAGAATACATTCACCGCTTTGGAATGGTCAAGTTCCATTTAAAAGTTGCAACAGGACCTGAAACAAATACCTCATGGTAGAAAAGGATCAAATGTTACTGAATTAATATTATTTTTCACAATGGCATACTACATATTAGAAAACTTTGCTTAGAAAGTAAATGAAAAACAAGTATCAAATTTTGTTATTTGTTATGCCTCAATATTGTGGGCAAAGAGCAAAAATTCAGAAAATACAAAAGGTGATGACTACTTTTTCATAAAACTGTGTATGCAATACTAAGTAGCAAAATAATAATGATGCGTAATTTACTTGGCAACTCTCTCCCCATCTCTCGCTGTGTATCTGTCTTTTCCTTCTTAAAAGATCTTGAGTGAATATTTTCATTGATATATTTTCATTAGTGGCTTTGTTTCACTTTTAAAAAAACAATAATTAGATGCATAATGAATCACCAAATCATTTTTTTAAAATCTACTCATTAAGAGCGTTACTTGAGTGCAGTGCCCAGTTTTTGGACTCAGCAGTATTTTTTACCATGCTGCTTGCCTAGAATTAATTAGTGCTCACCAAATATTTTTCTGCATATAATATGAATTCATAAACACCTCTTCCCGGGCATCAAATCCATGTTTTCAGAGCCTTTTAAAGAAATATTTCAATAGATAACGAAGGTGCCATTGTGGTTCCGTGGTGAGGGCTGTGCTCTCACCCTTCTCCTGTAAATGGTTCCTCCTTTGCTCAGTGCTCAAGTAATTGTTGCCTCTTGTCTACTAATGATTATAAATGAGTAGCCGAGTGTATAAAAAGTTAATGAAGTTCTGTGAGTGGAACCATTATGAGAATGGCATTTATAGGTTGGCTGCTCTGGTAAAAGAAGCCAGTTGGAGTTTGGCCTTTCAAGGTGTCAAGTTTCTGCTTGCTTGTTCTGGATTTCCAGTAGGACCCAGAACTAAGCTTGCAATACTCTCAAATGTTTAGAGGAAGCAATATGAAATTTGCTTTTGTGGCTAGAAGACATTCCTGAATTCAGGAGTATTTCTCCTTGTGCTGCTGTTGCCAATGTTGATGAAAGATGGTTACTAATGCACTGAATAAACATATAAAAATAATATACTGCTTTTGGAGTATAAGCACTTCCTCCCTAAAAGAGAGTGAAAACTTGGGTGCGTCTTATACACCGAATGTAGCCCCAGCCAGCCAGCCCCACCCTTTGGCCTCTGCCTCCCAGCAATTTGCCTCCTTGCAGCACACAGCTCAGAGCTTGACTAGCACAAGCAACTGATTATCAGCCTCCTGAACATCAGCTGATTCAGGCTGCAGGCAGACAACGTGCTAAAACTGAAAGTGAAACTAAAACTTCAAGGAGGCAAATTGCTGGGAGGTAGAAGTTTTTATTTTCTTGTGCTAATAAGGCTTGTTTGCTGCAAGGAGGTAAGTCAAGAACTATAAATGGCTATAGAATGTTCAAATTATTAGACTTATTTTTTAAAGACTGCTTTATTATTGTTCTAGACAACTTAACAAAATGGAGAAGCTTTTTAAAATAAATTCTTGATCTGAAGAGGCCCAGTACTATTGTGTCTTCCTTTAAACAGCAGAGAATAATATATACTTCCAGGAAGCCACATCAATTTTAACAGCTTCTGTACAAGTATAGTCTGAACTGTAACAGTGCCCTGTTGTAGTATTAAGATAAGGCAGCTGAGTTAGACCCTGACTTAGTTATGTTTGGAGTAGATCTATTTAAATAATTGGGAGGAATTAGTGTGACTACATTTAAGAAAACCTTCTGACATTAATATACTGCCAGAAAGTACATTTCTTCAATTCTTTGCTATTTCTATGGGTAAGGCACACAAGCACAGAAATACACAGCAAATAGTGTATATTATCTGTACTGTTTGCTGGGAGGCAAATTTCTGGGAGGCAGAGGCAGATTTCTTTTTCTTGTTCTCCCCCCCAAAAGTTAAGTGCATCTTATACTTCAGAGCGTCTTATACTCCAAAAAATACGGGTATATATTGGGTCACTGGAAATTGATCCTAACAAGAAAGGATTACCGCACTAGTTAAAAAGGCAATGCTTAAAACTTCCTCCTGTCGCCTGAAGGAACCACGCTACTTACAAATTCTGACTTTAGTATTGGCTATTCAATTGTTAACCATAAAAGTAGCAACTACTATGGTATCTGTACAATAATTAGCACAATGCAGACTTAGGTGCCAACCTTTGGACTACCACATTTCTTTCTAAATTAGGGCAGGACTACAGAGCTTCCCTTTCTAGTGTCCAGAAACGTAATTCACATTAAGAAAAGTTTCCATTCTCATTCATTTCAACATGAAAAGAATATTATAGCAGCTGTATTCCCACCATGGGCCAATACATCTTGACACTCCCTGTACCTCAGTGAAAGCCCATGCCCAAAAGTAGTAAACTTTTATCTATTTGATAGTGCTTTAGAAGGACTTGTGTTACCCATATCTATTAATGGTAAGCATTGCCATTATGGCTGTTGATAAAGGCTCTACATTTATGGGGTCTGCTGTCAATGGGAAGGGCTGCTCTTCCTGGCTACAAACGCCAGGTAATATATTCTTCAACATTCCACTCAATGTGAAACAGGAAAATAAAAATCCTTTTATTTTGTAAGAGACACGCAATTGACCCATTATCCCTTTGAGGAACTTTTAGGGTGTATTCTCAGAGTCTGACTGCAGCCCCAGCTTGAGCCAGATGCATTCATTGGAGAAGCTTCGGCTTGGGCCAAAGTTCGGAAGCGCACTTCTTTTGTGCTAGATGAAAAATGGATCTAGCCTGAGTTTAAAGCAGGAATCTAACCTTAAATGTCAGTGTTCCAAATGTCATCCCTGATCAAATCAGACTCCAAGGCAAAGCATTCCTCAGAGTTCCAATTTATTAAGAGGGACATGTTGGCACATCTGTGGAAACCCAAATCTGAAGACTTCCAGGTTTCCACCCCCAGTTGAAAGTTCAAGATCTTGCCCCCACATCCACAAGTCCATCACATGGTCCTATCACCCACTGCTATGCTGGCAGGTTCGCCCATCTAGTTCCGGTGAGGTGCAAAGACAAAGGATGACCTTGGCATTCTAGAAAGAATGTTATTATGGCTAAGTATTTCCAACTCCGTACTATCGCCCCTCCCATTTTCCCAAAATAGACAATGCATAGTAGAATAATAGAAAGTGTGGCAGGCCAAAGATCCAACAGACATAAATGTAAGCCTGACATTAAAACCATTTCATAGAGATGGAACACAAACAGATCCCCATCGGAAAACGCCCCTGGAGTCCAACTTTTCAAGTTAAGGCTAGCAAAATAGCTGACCAAGAATTTTTTTTTTTTAATGATACCGATGGTCAAGGCCCATGGAAAGAAACTAAATCACTGGAAGTCGGAGGAGAGTCCAAGAACATCAAGCCACCACAGATAGTCTCCTTGTTCATATAGTAGTTTATTTGAAACCACCTCTCCAGCCCTTAGGAAACCCCAAAGGTCAAGGACCCTTAATGCTGGTGCCACTAGCTTCAGTTTTTGCACCACCGGTGTGTGTGTGTGTGTGTGTGTGTCAAGTCAACTGAGAGATCTTGATGATAATTGTTTTTGGGACCAAGATGGTCTCAGTGGAAGACAAGCCAAGATTAGACTCTTAATAGCCCATAAGAGCCATTCTGAAATTGCTTTGTTCAATTTTCAGGCCACCATGAATCTCAGCACATTGTTGAACCTTGGGACAGGATGTCCAGGCATTTGTGATGAAAAATGTATGTTCTTGGAGCTTTTTGTTCTATTTCATTTTATTCTAACTTACTAAAGTTCAACAGGAGGTTCCCCTCTGTGATTGTTTCTTAGATTTTCTCTCTTTTAACATCTCCAGGCTTCTGATCTGTCACTCAGATCCATAAAAGTAATCACGTAAGTTAGAGCTTTTCACTATTTAAGATGCTCATCTCCTTCTGTGACATGCAGATAACTTAAGTACCAAGTTCTTACCTCAACTGGCTCAACTGGCTCAACTGATTCAATCTTTGCTGGAGAGATAACTTTAGCAGGCACCAGAGCTTGAAGGGGTATGGATTTCAGGGAAGAACATAATCCTATCATGTTACAAATATCCTGTGGTTGCTGAAGACATAAAACACCAATGTAAGTTACTTCTATAGTCTACAAGGTAGCAAATTAGTTTTAATATCACTCTAATTTCATGAATGTAAAAGCAGCCCCAAATGCCACGGAATAGTACAGATGTTATTGTTTATACAGGAAATTAAGAACAATGCATTTTGTTTCAAGTCCAAAAGGTGGTGTGTCTCTGAAGTTCTGCCAGACTAGTCCAGACAGCAGTGGTTCAGCAGAACCAAAAGATAGAAAGTTTTTTTTCAGGTTTTAACCAAACCAAATCCATACTGGCCTTACAAAATGAACTAATTTTGCTTCTTTCTCTCCTCTTTCTAAGTGCAGTCAAAAAACTGACCTCCCCACTCTGTCTTTCCTTCCATCTGCCACCCATGACTGTGATTGTTTCTTGCTTTCTAGCTCCCTGAAACACTTTTCCTTTCAACACGATGCCTTGGTATATGTCCAAAAGAAAAATGCGTGCTTTTGTCTGGATATGGACCACCTGGAAACTAGCTGTTAATCTGAAAAAAGTGGTTCACATATAGCTTGTTTTGTATATCCTGAGATGTTATATATGCTTTCAGGTTGAATTTTATTCACTTTTGGCACTTCTTACTCTACAGCAGAACAAATTATTTTTAAGTTTAATCAAACAACTTATTTCAGCAATTTGCATGTGTGCACAATTGATTTTTCTTACAAAGCTAAATACTTTAGAACAAACAGAAGTGTAGATTATGTGCTCTTCCTGATGTTTCATAACTGGGTCCCTTGGTGCAGTATTTTTTTTTAAAAAGGTACTTCCATGAAACATGAGCGTTCTACAAGAAACATGCAGTCATTTTACTAAATTCAAGCACTATTCTGGTTAGAAAAGAAGACAATTTCTAGCAGTCATTCAGTGCTATACAAAAGAGAAACCCCAATTTCCTTTCAGTTAGTATTTTGCATTAAATTGTTTAAAAACTGTCTCTAATTTATAACTGTACAGGAAGAGAAGGGGATAGTCTAGATCCGTGATGGTGAATGCAGCGCCCTCTTTGTAGGAACTCAAGTCGTCGCCCCAGTTCAGTTTAACATCTGAAGGAATAATTTAAACTCCTTCTCCTACCATAGCAAGTCAAAACAAAATTCAACTAGAAGGGAGTAGGTTCTTTAACTAAATAAACTACATAACTCTTCAGTTTATTTTGATCACTGGTGTCAAATCTGAAAACTATACAAGTAGCTTGTCATTTGAAAGTGATTTGGAATAAATGTTTCCTTCAAGGGAGAGTTTGGAGACCTGGCTCTTTATAGGCCAGATCACTATTATATCCACCTGGTCTGTTATGAATTCTCAAAGTTTTAACCGCTGGTAGAGTCATCTTTATAGTTGCTAATATTATTTGGTTATGAAGTACAAAGTCTACATAGATCAATAACAGCTGGTTTTGGTTCCTGTGAATTTTTTTTCCTCCCCCAGAGAAACCAGGACAACAAACTGGAAGCATTCTTTTCTGTTTGGGTAACTAGTTTGCTATTGTATCTGCTCTCAAACTGTGATTTTTGACCAAAGCAGTTTTGGCGACAAACTAATTTGTCAGATCTGAACCAAGTGACAAGCTACAAGTAATCTAACAGCAATGAAAACTTCCTATGAACTTCTCCATTAATAAAGGAAATAATGCCCCAACAAAATCCCCTTTCTTGTTATCTCATCCATAGCTATGGATTACTGTAATACTCTCAACAGGCTTATTAAATAGGATTCATGAAAGATATGAGAACCTGTTTTGATGTAGTGGTTAAAAATCAGGCTAGAAACTGAAAGATTATGAGTTTTAGTCCTGCCTTAGGTACAAAGCCAGTAATCTTTGGCCAGTAATTCTTCCTTAGGCTTAAAAAGCAAGCAATGACAAACCATTTTGGAACCGCCTTGTCGAGACAACTCTAAGGCCTAGTCTAGCTATCACCAACAAGAAAAAACTGACTCCAAGGCAGAAAAGATAAAGCATTTGGCTCTTACAAACAGAAGGCAACGGTGGTTTAGAAAATGAGTATCAAAGCATGCACTTTTCCCAAACGTTTCCTTATGAAAGCATATCATAGTTATAGATAGGAGTTTGCAGACCATCTTTGAAGTAGTTCAATCATTCTATTCTCCCATAACCAAAGAGATGTTTCCATACCATTTACATACAAAAGCAAATATACTAAAGTATGAGCTTCTATATGGGCCAAGAAATCTCCTCCTCATTTCACTTTTTTCCTCATTAAGGCATATGTAAGTTGGCAAACAAAACACCACAATCCGAGTTATAAATACATGCAACATGCATTTGCCAAACCAAACCATGACAGGTTCAAGGTCCAAAGAGGCTAATTTAGGAAGTTCAGCATCTATTCCCAAATCGTATCCTAAAACTACAGTATATCTTGATCATTATGGCTTCAGGCTTTGTGGAATTTTCTGCGCATTCATTTTAGTTTCAAAGCCAGGTAGTCAAACAGGCTCATAATCTGTTTCAGAATGGCCAAAGATTTCCTTTTAGGCTCAAAAATTATTCTTTCCACAGCCACTCTGTCCCTTGAATCTGTCAAAAAGATCACACTTATCAGCTATATTAGCAAGAGATCAAGCAACTCTCTCTAAGCGGAGGGAGGAAGCTTCTCACATACCTGCTCCTGCTGTTGACAGGATGGAGAAAAGGAAACACAAGAGAGTTAAGCAATTGGAAAACAATCAAGTATCTAAATGATTCACACCACAATTTTTCATGCAAGAAGGAGGGCCAATTAAAAACAGAATGATTATTTGTGCAAAATAAACTTCGTTCAATATTTTATACTTTCTGAATAGGCATAGTCAACTGAATGCCCTATGAAAAATGTTGTGTTGCAGTCAACCCAGTATGCTTCCCGGTATGGATATCGTTTTGTCCTTACTGCCATATTCCTACAGAGATCTTTTCAATATAAATAATCTCAAGAACTAAAAATAAAATAAAAATAAAGCAGCCTGTTGGTACAACATGATAGTCCTTAAGTAATTAGATAATTATTCCAAAATGACTTTTGATGCTATCTGACCTAGTTAAGACATTTGCTATAACTCCAAAGGCAGATTTCTTATATATTTTTGGAGCAAGATAGTAAAATATAGGCAATGTGAACCTTACCATGTGCGTCATCATCTGAATAGCCAGGGAGGAATACTCAGTAATGTAGCCTTTGCACTATTAAAGAGGAAGAGAGCCATTGGAGATGGTTGTTATTACACAAGCTGCAAAATATGCCAGCCACATATAATCATTGTATTCCTTATTATGTCAAAGAAATGTACTGACTTCTTCAACAGAAGTATTTGGTATATACATACATTTTTATCTATTCTATGCAATATGGAGGGAGGAATTCATAATTGCATCTTACATTTCTCTAGTGACAATTAGGATATTAAATAGTGGCAGCTCATCCAAAGTTATTCTGTAATTCAAGCCTGGATTCAAATTTACACAATCCCCTTAAAGTTGTCCTTACACATTCTGTACCGGCTGTAAAATTTACTTCACATTTACTTACAAAATTTACTTCAGAACCATATTTTACATTTATATTACTTTTAAACATGGCACCTTAATTTCTAAATTGATAAAGCTGGGGAAATTAAAATGCCAAGCCATATACTGTATTTCCCACTAATATTAAATAATATTAAGTAAAAATTACCATGTCAGACAGGGCAGGACCCAAACGTTCACACTCTTGCTTGGCATGATCAATTAAAGAACTAACAAAAGTTGAATTGTTCCTCACAGCGTCTTGAATGTCTGTTATCAGCTGAACACAGTCATTACACACATTTCCATTTCCCTGCAAGTAAGCATGAAGCAAATCATAACTTAATATAATGTCACATCAGATGGCTATATACATTTTTTTAAATTAATATTATGTTACACACACTCTGCCTTCAGGCATTAGAAAACACCTTCTGTAAAATCTGCTGACAATTCATTGCTGGTGAGATTTTGGATGAATCTACCGTTTCCCTGAAAATAAGACCTCCCCAGATAATAAGCCCAATTAGGCTTTTGAACGCATACACTAAAATAAGCCATCCCCCGAAAATAAGCCCTCCCCAAAACACAGCAGCAGCCATGAGGTGACCACGCTCGCTGCCT
>JANHFT010006873.1:31521-46916 GCA_032467955.1 Pseudoxenodon macrops | reverse complement strand
GATGTTTTCAATCAAGATGTAACAACACAACCAACCAACCCGCTCACAGCAACAAAGCCAACACCCCACACCTCCCCCACCAGTATTTATAGAGAGACGGCAACTCCAATCACGCTTTGCTCGCACAAGCATAAAGCCAAAAGCACCAGCCTGATGATGACAAGTGGGACATTGTCGAAACATCGCCAAGATACTCTCAATCTTACACGGGTAAAGACCTGAATACACCCATACAGCTTTGTCCATGTTAAGGAGATGGGATAGCCTGGAAGATGTTTTTTATGTTTTATTTTGTAAGATTCCTCTCTTGATGTTTATCTTTTCCGGTCAATCATGATTGAGTGATAGCTGTGTCTTTCATTGTTACATTGATCTTTGCACAAAGCTTCTGATGTTATCCTGACTCTTGTTATTTCTAGGCACTTGCTTCATGTGACAGGGCGTTAAAACCATTCTTGTAATAAATCCATTCTACGTTCACATTGGTCTCCCTTCTCTTGCAGTTTTCCAGAATCATCTTGTCAATTAGGACCTTTTGTCCCTCTGCTGCTTGGCCAGTTTCCTTTCTGCTTGGGTAGGAAGAGCTTCTTTATAACTAGATGCTGTTGGACTGCAACAGCTACTATACCGGTTAACAATTTGAAAGTTGTTAGTAAGGAGGTAATTGGCCTATAGTTGCTTGATGCTGTCTTTTTTTCTTATTATCAGGTAAGTTTTACAAAATGTTAATCAATTTTCCATTTCACCTCCATGAAATCTGTTATTAAACTGCTTGACAATGAGTGGGTACAGTCTAGCCAGATGTTAAACCAAAAACCATACAGTTCATCTTCACCAGCTACTGACAATTCTTCATTTTCTTGCTCCTTTCTTTACCATTTCTGCTGTAAAAAAAGTTCTATTTCAGATATCATAAAAAGCTGAAAAAACAGAAATTCAACCATATAACACCAGAAGTCACTTTTATAACTGCAATACACTGAAAACAACCAGTGTCATGAGGCACATCACCATAAGTCAAGTCTTTATAGCATTGTGAATTTCTATTGCACTTCAGTTGTCTCTTGTGAATGATGGCATTTCAAAGTATCAGAATGATATGATTATCAATTCTACATCCAGTGGAATGGCAGGAGCAGAACAAAACCTTCAAACAAAAGCCATTTCCCACTACTCTGTCTGACGTTTATAATGAAATATGCATTATTTGATTTCTAATATGCAAAACCCAATAATGTTCTAGAATAAAAAAAGGTACACATTACAACAATTAAGTGTATTCCTTCTATTAAAATGTAATATTTCACTCCAAAAGGAAGAATTTATCATATAATAGTACAATTCAGTTTATCTGTACTATGAATGATAGAGACCGCTAATAATTCAAGTCTATGCATTTTTCTGCTGAAGTTTTGTTGATTCTGAACTGCATTTCAGCCTCACACAGAATCCCCAAGAGTAAATTAAAGTATTTTCTGATATCATCCAGCTATTGTTGAGCTGAAATAAAACAGTCCGCATTTCAGTTATATCAACATAATAATGTTTGGAAGTCCAGAATTTGCTATTAGTCTCTAGTGTGGATATTGCTTGACTGAGACAGTGGTTCAAAGCTTATTCCAAATAATATGATCTTATCCCATAAGGCCTTATCTAATGACTCACTTCTACCTTCCTCATTAATGGTGCTCTCATATCTTTCCCAAGGTCGGATTTAAATTCCTTGGAGAAGATATTCCATAATCCTGAAGAAGCATGTGAGAAACAACCCCCCCTCCCCCTAACTTCACCTTGATTTTGTTTAATGTAAGGAGAGAACTTGGATCGGGTTTCAAGACTCTGTTAATATACCCTACAATTCAGTAGAATTCTGGGAATCCTTGTGGCATCTGTTTTGATCTACCTTCAAAAGGCTGACATCTGTCTTGAAAGCCTGACTCTTAACAGCTCTTTCATACATTTCCCAAAATCAGCTCTAAATTCCTTTATAGGTGATTTTTCATCAGTATTAGGCCTGCAAAATCTTGAGCACATCAGATTAACCCCAACATTGCATTTCTAATTCAGATGTTATCAGCATAAAAACAAAATGAAAACTTGTGTAACCAATTAAGATACACTCCTTAGAAAAATTCTCTTGTTGAAGATTAATCCTTTGCCTTTCAATTAATTTTAACAGTGATAAATCATTGTTGCCTCTTTCTAAATTTTTAATTTTGATATACCGTTTTTTAAATATTTAAATATTTTATTATGCACTGTCCAGAATCTCTGAGGGAAATGGGTGATTGGAAAATGTGAAAAACAAATAAATAAAAATAAAGTAAGTTTTGAAAAATCTTCGTTGCCATGTTATGGTATTTATTTCATATTTGATCATTTTTCAATACACTTTGGGTATTGGATGCAAAATGGTTTTGGTGATACCAGTGTTTAGTAGCAGAGCACTTGAGTTGTGATGCAGCTGAACTATCTGTATTCTCCATTCTAGTTCCTCAGATGATAATCTGGAAAAGTTTATTATACTGTGCAAATCTTTAATAGGAGAAGCAAACACTGTTTAATTCCCATGGTTCTATAATTTCAATGACTTCAAAGTAGGTGATTACTTTTTAAGTAGTTTAAGATAAACAAATTAAGTAATTTTGAAGTAATATTTTCAAAAAGAATTGGGTGGAGATTCTGGTTTAAAAAGCAGGGATATGTTTAAATAAAAATGCTGTTATTTGTACTCTATTTCTGTATGCTTCACTATGATTTCAAGATATAAATGGTGATAAAAGAATGTATTGGCAGTGCATATAAGGTAGACAAAAGCTATTTCTTTGCTTCACAACTGAAGTAATAAACATGGATTCTCAAGAGGGATTCTCATAAAACACATACATCCAGGATATAAAATCTCCTTTCTGTATTACTCTTGCTGTGTATATATGTGATGCATCAAATTAAAAAGGCAACAAAGGATAGCATAAGGCTAGAGTGAAAACAGAATGAGTATGAACAGAATATTCTCTTCTTCAAGATTAGACAAACACTACAATTGTGCTCTGTATGCTCTTTTATTTGAGCTCCTTGATCCAATAAACGGTGCTTACTTTGCAGGAAGTATAGATATATCTATATAGAGCCATGGTTTTCTGTATTCAGCTATTGAATTTCAAGTGAACATTTTTCATAAGCTATGATCTTCTAATTATAGATGCTCCCTTTATAACCAATTTAGTTATTCAGTTTGCTTAAATTGGTTTAATTTCTTAGACTATATTAAATAGCTACATTTCAGTAGGACATTTGGCCTATAATATAAACATTATACCTGTATTTATTGAACTTCTTAGTGTGGATGTAGAATAATATGATTGCAGTGAACATGCCTTGAAATTTATCTCTTAAAACAGGGAGAAAGGACTCCTATTTTCTACTTTAATATGAAGGCTTTAGTAAGTGAAGTGGTGATGAAAACAGATGATAAGGGATTTTTCAAAAAACCCTGAAAGCAGCATAGCAGAAACATTTTTTATGAGCGAGGCATACGCCTTTTCTGTCATCACTTTCATACTTCAAAAACCTCTGATATTTAATTGAAAAAGTTAGTTGGTGCTTTTGAGCAATCTACACAACGTATGAAAGCGTTAGGTTTTGGCTTCAAGATCTGAAAATCGAAATTGAAAGATGAAGTATTGACCATGCATTCACTTGTTCTTCCAGTGGACAATTTGATTTTCAATTGTTTCGTTTCTATATTCAGCTTTCACCAAGATTGTTTGAGATGGGATCCAGTGTATTGATAACCACTGGGACCATCGCCTAATCTTGTAAATTTGATTTTCAGATATTGATATTTTGTCTTCTATTCTATTATTCCCTAGTATTACTTTGCATTATTTTGAATAGCTTGTTCTTGCAGAACTAAAACTTGAACAATTAAGCCTCCTGTTTCTGTTTTTAATGTAATGTTGTAAGGCATTAACAGGTGTTATCATTATCCAGTTTTTTCTCAATCTTTTGTAGAAATTAGATAGATAACACTTTTCCTTGTTCATGTTTTATTACATTATTTGGATAGTCATTTTTTTCATTGATTCTTTTTGTTTTTCAGTCCATACTGTCCAGTTTAGCAGGTGTCCAATTAATATTTTTTCTATCCCAGCTATGATTCCAGAGTAGTGATGGCTTTTATGGTATTTTCACCATCCAGTTTGGCTTTAGCAATTTTGTCATATATTTGGGTGTATTCTTTGTTAATCTCATATTGAACTTGTCCAAAATTCATGTTATCTAATTGTAGATAATTGCCGAAATACTTGGAGGCTTCATTCTGATGACTCCTGATGGTTTGACCATTCAACATTTCAATTCCATTACTGTTCCTGATTTGATCCCACTTTGTTGCTACTACAGCACATTTCTCCATCCAAACTTCCATGAAATACTTGTGCTAAATGTTGTTGCAGTGTTTGTCAATGACTGGATTTTGATTTATGGTTTTACATAAAGTTTCAGATCATCCACATAAAACAAATATGAGATTTTATTAGCATTTTCTGCTATTTGATAGCAAATACTGTTTTCTTCAAAATCATCCACCATGGGATCATGACAATGACAAATAATAAATTACTGGAAATGCTTCTGCTAATGTTGACAGGCCCATAGTTTTTATTTCCAACCTGCCCTTCCTTATTCTACAGTTATAAAAGAAGGACTGGCAGAACAGGGGGAGAAGTTAAAATAGGAATCAGTCCTTATATAGCCACAAATGAACTAAATCTAACCCTCCTTGAATGTTGTTGCATTATCTAACTCTGCTGACCATTAGTAGACAAGATTTTTATGCATAGGCTCTCAAAAATCAACATAGAGTAGAGAAAATGTGGGTGCTGGCTTGCTTTACTATACCAAAAGTCTATACTACTGCATTCTCCAAATAATTAAAAAAGGTATTTAATAGCATCATGCTGAGAATGGAATTCTGGAGGAGTTCACTGAATATTTCCCTCCAGACAATACAAAACTATTTATGACCACTTTTTATTGAATGTGTTACAAATCTATTGGATTATATTAATATCAAGCAGTCATTTTATCCAGGTTGTCAAACCTACTACCTGAAAAACCTGAGAAGAATCTGACTGTCATACTATTTCTCCTTGTTTGGCCAGCCTTTTTTCTATTATGGGGTGTTTGATTTTAGTAGAAAACTATGTTTTATTGAAAATGGTTGTCATGGTATTTATTATAATTTAAAATTATTATTTTATTAAAACTTATTTTATATCTTAATTCATGTAAGCTACCATTGGTACCACATATTTATTAGAAATGTATTAATGCTAGGTAAACAATGAAATAACTTGACTGAGTCAACAGTAATTATGGTTCAGTCAGATTTTTCTGATGCTTGCTAGAGAAAGCATGAAAGAGAGGACAAAAAAATAAACTTATCTAGAATGCTATTGTCAGGCTCCAATATATCTATCTGGATATATGTCCAGCTCTATTGACAATCAGAGTAAAACCCATTTTATCCTTGTGAAAAATATACCAAATATTTTGCACTGATTGAAAGAACTACAACATAATCGAAATGTCAATAGTTCTGCTTTAGTGAAGTTGCAAAACTGCCTCAACATTTCATTGATATAGATTTGAAAAGAATTGTGTGGAGGAACAAAAAGCTCAGTTAACTGGAAGAAGTAATGGGAAGAAAATTGCATCTGCACACAAACACATTCATATATTTTCCTTTTATATGCCTATAATAAACTTCCAGTTTTTGCATTGCCTCTTCTGCCAGGCACAATTACCTTTCTCCTGCTATGTTGCTCATGAAAAATATATTTATCCCAAGCTAGAACAAGCAATTTTCTACTGAAGATCATCTGAGAAAACAGAACTTGGATTTGAATGATTCTGTTCAGGAAGTGTAATGGGGTGATTTTTCTGGACCCCATGCAAGAAGATGTTCATATGCAAACTATAATTTAGTTTATGACAAGACTATATGGATAACAAGTTTTCATTCAAGGAAATGCAATGAGTCACATATACAGTAATGACAAGAGTTATTTCAACATTCCATTCTGTTTTCATAAAGTTCTCTTAAGGGTATTCCCAATAGAAAAAAATAGAGAAAATGATTACATTGACATAGGACATGGTGGGAAGGAAATGCCCATGGAATATCTAAGTCTTAAGAAGGCTCTACTCAAATGTATTTGTCAAAGTAATATAGGCACTAATATTAGGCACTAATACTGGTTTAATAGGATTCAGGGTGGAAACAGGAATGTATATAATAAAAGGCACAGCATACAACTCAATTTCACTGGTTACAGTACCCATAAGTTTACATTATAATGCATGAACTCCAAGAATATAATAGAACAGAGACATCAGTGGCAGTTTATTGCAAATCTAATGGCTAAAGCTATGGTTAATTCAATTGTCTTTGAACCAATTGACCAAGATTTTTGCCCCTGAAATTTAAGTTTGTTCTTATTTCATTTTCTTTTCACATATATTGCATTTCTTTGTGTCTGTTCAAGAGTATGTTTCTCCATTATTATTAAAACAACTTCATGCACTTTTACATAGCTTCCAGATAAAGTACCATTATTTATTATAGCCTTCTTTTTCTTTTGATTTATATTCCACTCTTCTACCAAGAGAAATTTCAAGGTTGTATTACATCTTTGAAACATCTTGGTGTCTCTGTCCAAAAGTTCAACAGGTTGCAAAGCTTTTGTGTTGTTTTGGATTGGATGTGTTAAGCCAATTCATTCTGGTTTATTTGACAGTCACAGATAAGGAAACCATAGTTTGGAATGATGAATAAACTCAGCCTTTACCTTAGAGGAAGGTGATTAAGAAGATTAAAATAGAGCTGTATAAAATTATGATATGGAAAATTTTGATAGTGATAGTTTCTGAAGTTTGGAAACACTATATCGCTTTTTCTGGCTAACATGCAGGGAAAATTCTAAGCAAACTAGGCAGTTTCCTTAGGTCTGAATTTACAAGGTGCCAAAAATGAAATGCACAGCATTAATATAAAATCTGATAATCTTTTCTCATTGCCTTAGACATTTCTCTTTCTATTTAAAAAAAATGTTTAGCCACAAAGTCAGTTGAATGATAGTGAAACAGGCATTGCTAGTCACACACAAAAAATTATTATTCAGGTATGGGGTTCAAGAATTGGCTAATATTACCAAAAGGAACATAAAGATCTGATATGAAGTTATTGAGTGATTGAATCACATTACTATTAGATGATCAAGGTTATATCTGGAATGGCAGTGGTATTGTACTCTGTGCACTAGCATGCCCCCAGAGAATTAAATGTAATCTTGGGAGAGTCACAATATGACTGCTTAGGGTGCCAAAATATCTAGAGTTCATCCTGCTGCTACAGAAACAGAAAGGTAAGGTCTGTGTTGGCCAGTCAGAAAAAGATCTACTGAGAAGTTCCTTCATCATCTATCAATTGATAATTTTTTCTATTTTTTCTTTCTCCTTACTATCGAAATGACAATAAAAAGGAAATAATTCATGATTATTATGAAAAACTATATGATCAAGGGACAATTCCAGAAGAAAAAATAAAACAATACTTAGAAAAAGCAGAGTTACCCACATTATCAGAACCAGAAATAGTTAAAATAACATTAGAAGAAAGACTAACAATGATGGCATTAACAGAAGCAATTAAAAGACAAAAGAATAGCAAAACAGCAGGCCCAGACGGGCTACCAGCAGAGTTATATAAAACCTTACAAAACTCTATAGGCAACTCAATGTTGGAAGTATTTAATGAATTACTGTTAGAGGAGAAAGTACTGAATTCTTGGATGGAAGCATACATTACTCTCATACCGAAAGAAGACTCAATCTTGCAATGGATAAAAATCTATAGACTGTTATCTCTATTGAATATGGATTACAAAATATTTGCTTCAATAATTGCAGAAAGACTAAAGAGATTTTTAAATCAATTTAGACACGCAGATCAAAATGGCTTTTTATCTAAGAGACAAATTAAAGATAACATGAGAATAATGTTGAATAATCATGGAATACTATGAAGCACACCCAGAGAAGCAAATGGCATTCATTTTCCTTGATGCACAGAAGGCATTTGACAATGTGAACTGGCAATTTATGCTGACACAACTAAAAGTTATGGACTTTGGAGAGAGATTTAGTAAGACTGTAAAGTGATGGTAAATGAAGATATGACCGAAAAGGAAGGGTATTAGGCAGGGATTTCCTCTATTGCTATTATTATTTGTATTGACATTGGAAGTATTAAATACAAATATTAGACAGGATAAGGAGATTAAAAGGTATGGAAATAAAAAAGGAAGAATACAAATTACAGGATTTGCAGATGATTTGGTTTTTATTTTAGAAGATCCACAAGAAATAGGACCAAAATTAATAAAAAGAATAAAAGAGTATGGCAAAGTGACAGGATTGAAAATATATTTTTTTTAAACTAAGATTTTAGTGAAAAATATTAAAGAGCAACAGAAAAAAGAGTTAATGAACAGATTAGACATTCAGATTACTAAAAAAGTAAAATATTTAGAGATTCAACTAACAGCAAGCTGTGTAACAATTAAGGAAGATAATTATTATAAGCTGATACAATAAATCAAGACAGATTTGGAAAAATGGAAAAGTTTGCAATTATCGTTAATAGGAAGAATAGCCACAATTAAGATAAATATATTACTGAGATTATTGTACTTGTTTCAAACAATTCTGATAAGATTGGGAAAAAAATACTTTGAGGATCTTAATAAAATAATAAAAAAATACAATTGGCGGAGGGAGGGGAAAGCAAGAATTAATTAAAAAATGTTATGGTACAAGAACTAGAGGAAGTTTTGGATTACCAAATTGGGAATTATACTACCAGCCCACGGTGTTAACATGAATGAAAGAATGGATTACCGTATTTTTCGGAGTATAAGATGCACCCAAGTATAAGACCCACCTAGTTTTTGCGGACAAAAAAAAGAAAACAAGAAAAAAAATCTGCCTCCCAGCAAACAGCAAACAGTACAGATGATATACACTGTTTGCTGTGTATTTCTGTGCATGTGTGCCTGACCCATAGAAATAGCAAAGAATTGGAGAAATGTATATTATGGCAGTATATTAATGCCAGAAAGTTTACTTAAATGTAGTCACACTAACTGCTCCCAATTATTTAAATAGATCAACTCCAAACATGACTAAGTCAGGGTCAGCTGCCTTATCTTAATACTAAAACAGGACAGTTACATTTCAGACCATACTTGTACAGATGCTGTTTAATGATTTAATTTAATGAGCCACTGTGTTGTTTTTATAGTTGGAGATCACCCAGAATAATCACAGATTTAAGAGGACTTGTAAATAAATATTAAATCCCTTGGTGGTCACAATTTTTGAATCACTACTTGGTTTGATTACTGTAGTATACTCTACAATGGACAGCTTTTGGATATGACTTGGAACTAAACTTAGTCTAAAACACAGTAATAGTTCACTGACATGACAGTCCCATCATAAGCGAAGTAACATTGTCTGCTGTAGTGGGTATCAATAGGCTTACAATTTAAAATGCTGACGGCAATGTGCAAAGTCCCATATACTGTGGCACTTAGTTACATCATTTACTTCTTTGCCAAGTAAAATCAACTCCATTCTACCAATATTTTTATTTAGAACTGAATATTTGTAGTAGCTGTCTGAGGGATTTATATTACGGCAATTGAATGTCTTTTGTTCAATTTTATTCCTTTCTTTTACTTTGTTGTACACGACCGCAGTTTGCAGATTGGAGTGAATTACAAAAAGTGTGAAATAAATAAATACAACTTACAACAGTTCACTTAGTGACCCTTCAAAGTCACAACGGCACTGAGCAAAGTGACTTATGACCGTTTTTCATACTTATGACCATTACAGCATCCCCTTGGTCATGTGATCAAAATTCAGAGGCTTGGCATAACTGACTCATATTTATGATGGTTGCGGTGTCCCTGGGGTCATGTGATCCCCTTTTGCAACTTTCTGACAAGTTAGGTCAATGGGGGAGCCAGATTCATTTAACAACCCTGTTAATAATTTAACTACCGCAGTGATTCACTTAACAACTGGGACAAGACAGTTTGTTAAATGGGGCAAAATTCACTTAACAAATGTCTTGGGCTTAATTGTGGTTATAAATCGAGGACTATCTGTAAATAAATGTGTACGTGCAGTTGGTCTAAGAGTCTGGGCCTTCGCTAATATGTACTGTAATATATAAGTTCCAAGTTTTAAATCTTGTTTTTTGTTTGTTTGTTTGATGGTGCTGTAGAGCTCTGCTTTCAGAAAGATTGCTTAGTTTTAAAATGCTTTAATTATTTCCACCCTGTGTTTAGGCTGACAGTTCTTTTTTGCATCAGGCAAGCTTAATTCAAATATTGTATTGAAGAAAGGTTCTGAATTGATATAAAGGCATTTGACGTTTTCATTAAGCAACTTCAAGAGTCCCCGCTTTAAGCCTCTGCAAACAAAGAAAAGGGACAGTGCCTGGCTACAGTGTGCACACAAATTTTCAACAATTAGCTCTTTGCCATTTGAAAGAACAAATGGAAAGATTTGGGCTGCTCATATCTTTCAGCCTCTAGGTTGGTTTCCAATTAGTTATTTTAGCGTCTTAGCTGTTGATTTGGCTAAGTGTAAGTGAGTGTGTATAAAAAAGCAGCTTTTCTACTCTCAACTGAGTTAAATAGAAAAATAATAAAATAAAATAAAAATAATAAAATAAAAGAATAAAATGAAATGAAATAATATAATGAAATAATAATAAAATAAAATAAATTTCAGCCTTGTCAAAGACTATCGGATACCCACTGAGGCAAAGCAGAATTATTCTACGAATAGAATGCACAGGGAGAGATCAATTTCTATAATGTCTTGTAGGAGATCTTCACATAATAGCAATCACTGTTTGGAAGAAGTGAATTGAGTGATCCATAAATTATTACCAACAGATGCAGGTTTTTACACTCACCAGTCATTTGTTCCACTTCCGTAGTTATTCATTTACTTTCTATTTCAGGACTAGTCTCCAAATCTCTCCCTGTCCTCCATGCAGACATAAAATCTACATATCTCAAACCCAAAACCTACAGAATATTGATGTACTGACCAAACAGCGAGACTGCCATTCCACTCACTTCATTTAATATATGGCCCTCCTACCCATTTCCTGCATTTCTTCTATTTCCTCCTCTCCATAAAAGTTATGACTACCTATTTTATTTCAGATAGCCCTCATCCTGTGGCCTTGCAGCTGCAAAGGTCCAGTTATCGGATACTGTCTATGAGCTTTCCTTTCCTTCCCCTTCCCCTTTCCCTTCCCCTTCCCCTTCCCCTCTTCTCTCCTCTGCTCTCCTCCCTCCTGTTCCCTTGATCTTCAAGTTACCCTGAAGCGCTTTCTCTTGAAACTATCCATTTAAAAAAGCAAGTATTTTATGTCCTATATTGAATCAGGTGATTTTGCAAATAAAACAAACCAAGGAAAAGCAAAGAAAAATGGAACAAAACTCTGAAATAAGCATGTCGACTAACATATCTGTCATAACACTGGGCTGGAAAATCAAGCTTCCATCTATCAGTCCTAGATTAGATATTTGAAGGAGCTGATCCATCATCAGAACATGAGGCTAAAGAAAATCTGTCCTATTGCACAACTGAAATCAACTGCCTATGCGTCTTTTCATATGTTATCTATCACTTCGGAATATTTCATTATGTTTCTGCATCAACTGACATAGAGGTGGACCCATTTCAAATGTATGCTGTATTTTCGGTCAAACAAGAGCTTGTCAAAATTCAAGGAGAGAAAATTTTGTAAGATGTGTATTATCAAAGCAAATACTGACCTCTCCATCTAGAACTTCCTGACAACTTCTTCTTAGAACTGAAGAATCAGAAATGAGGATATATGTTCTTTTCAAGGAAGTAGACCAAATTCAGACTCATTAAACTTATTAGGTGGCTATGGTTCAGGCTGACTAAATGTGGTTCTAACTAAACTTTATAAGAAAGACTATGACCACTATTGCTTAATGTAACCCAAATTTTATTTATTTTCTCTGAATAATGGAGAGGTATGTGAAGAACTCCAAGCTTTTTGCTGCCTTTTCAGAAAGAAATCCATTTACTTCATTAATTATTTTGGCGGCCTATTCCGTCTTATTTCTGCAATGCCATTTTTGAGTGAACCACTCTGAAAAATGCTCTCAGGGAGTGGACATACCATTCCCTTACAAAATAACAATATGTTATTTATAACACTCATTTTCTTTCTGACTTTTTACACAAGGGGCACTTTGGTTGGCTTTGACTTCTGCCTGGCAAAGGAATTCACTGCAACTACAGTGGTGTTACTGGTCAAGGCTACAGAGTTTGGTTAATCCATATTAAGCCCAGCACTTTCTGGGAACATTTCAAACTATTATTTATAGAGAAGCTTTCCTTTACATTTATGAACTGAACTTAATCTGCCATAAAGTTTCCCCTCCTTTCTTTCAGACTTCTAACATTGAAACATAACTGTTTCAACTCCTGCTCTCAGGACACTGCTGTAGGGTGTTGCATGCCAAAACAACTAGACCCAAAAACAATTTTTATTCCCTGCCATCACTCTGCTAAACACCTAATTCTCACAATGCTGTCTTATGCCTAAGTATATTTACCCATGTAGTAGGGCTGTATTACTATTATCCTTCTCACCTTTCTTATTACCTACTCCTACTGGGTATCTCATGACTAACATTTTGTTGGTTGTATCTTATGATTTATTATTATATCTTTTGATTTATGACGTTATTGCTTGCATGTATACTGAGAGCTTATACACCAGAGACAAATTCCTTTTGTGTCCAATCACACATGGCCAATAAAGAAGAATATATTCTATATTTCACTGTATATTCTATATTCTATTCACAATGGCTGGATAAATTCCAAGTATGTCATTTATATATTTACCTTGATTAATGCCTGCCATTACAGTTAAAATACAGTTAAACATTAATCCTGGTATATGAACTAATATATGGTACATGCAGATTTGCCAAGCACTTTATTCTCTACTTACCAATATCTGCTTAGTTTCAGCACTATTTTTGCAAAATTTGCCTTCAGGCCATATCCTGTAGGCATTAATTTAACTATGTAATATATACAACACACTGCATCCTTATGCATATAATGCATAAGTATAATGGATGAACACAAGAACAATATTGCTACTATATTCCTGCTTAATTTCAGTTCAGCTGTTTTACTGTAACAAATAATGACTTTCCTCCTCTTTATCGCAGCTGTCTTTATTAGTGCTGTGGGCATGAAGGCAACTATACTGCATGCATATAAGTAATATTTGGGAAAAAGGAGATGTAATACTATGGTGCTATTAAGGAAGCCATAGCTACTATTGAGAAAAGACAAGAAGCCAATTTACCAAAGGATCAAGGATAAATTTTGAAAGGGAGCAAACGCCATATACACTTTATTTATTTATTTATTTTTATTTATTTATTTTGTCAAGCGTGTATATCATTACAGACAAAGAATAAATATGATTATGAATATATAAGATGTACAAGCATGGTTATGAGTATATGATATTTTACAAATACATGGGGATATTAGGACAGGGATGGTAGGCACGCTGGTGCATTTATGCATGCCCCTTACAAACCTCTTAGGAATGGGGTGTGGTCAATGGTAGACAGTCTAAGGTTAAAGTTTTGGGGGTTTGGGAAAGAAACTACAGAGTCAGGTAATGTATTCCAGGCATTGACTACTCTGTTACTGAAGTCAATTTTTTTGCAATCAAGTTTGGAGTGGTTTACATTAAGTTTGTATCTATTGTGAGCTTGTGTATTGTTGCGGTTGAAGCTGAAGTAGTCATTGATAGGTAGGATATAATAGGTAGCAGATAGGTGGCAGATAATTTTGTATGCAACACTTAGGTCAGATTGAAGGTGGCATAGTTCTAAATTCTCTAGGCCCAACATTTCAAGTCTGGTGGCATAAGGTATTCTGTTGCAAACAGAGGAGTGTAGTACTCTTCTCATGAAATATCTCTGGACATTCTCAATCGTATTAATGTCCGATATGTAGTGTAAGTTCCAGATGGATGAGCTGTATTCAAGAATTGGTCTAGCATATGATTTATATGTTCTGGTTAAAAGTACAATATTACCAGAGAAGAAGCTACGCAACATTAGGTTAACCACTCTTAATGCCTTTTTGGCAATGCTGTGGCAGTGGGCTCTGGCACTTAGATCATTAGAGATGAGTACTCCAATGTCCTTAACTGAGTGAGGATCGTCAACAAGGTCGTGATCATCTAGTTTGTATTTCGTGTTCTGATTATTTTTACCAATATGTAAGACTGAGCAATTGTTGATTAAGATTTGCAGTTGCCACTTGTTTGACCATTCTGATACATAGTCAAGGTCTTTTTGCAAGGTAGCAGCATTGTTGGTAGTGCTGAATAGTTTTACATCATCTGTGAAGAGGATGCAGTTGCTTTTAATATGATCGCAGAGATCATTTATGTAAAGTATAAAGAGAGTTAGTCCCAAAACGCTGCCTTGGGGAACACTGCAGTTAACAGGTACACGATTTGATAGAGCACTTCCTATTTTAACCACTTGTTGCCTGTTTGACAGGAACACAGTTATCCATTTGTTCAGGGGTCCAGAAATGCCATAAGATTTTAATTTTAGAAGTCATTTGTTATGTACCACTGAGTCAAAGGCTTTACAGAAGTCTATGTAAATTGCATCTATTGCTTTGCCCTGGTCGAGTTGTGCAGTCCATATATTTTTACAGTGTAGAAGTTGCAGATTGCAGGGTAATTTTTTTCTGAAACCAGATTATTTGTTAGAGAATAGATTGTTTGTCTCAAAGTGGAGGGTAATGGATTGGTTAATGATTGATTCCATGACTTTGCAGGTGATGCAACATTATTTAGATTTGTTTCCTCCACTATAGTCACTAGCTGCAAGAAACCTGGCATACTAACATTTTATCATTAGATCTTCTAAGAGGAGTTGAGGTGCAAGAGAAGCAATCTTAGTAGCTAAGAATGTTCCATTCACATCAATGATTAGACAAATATTAAGATATGCTTAAGATACAGAAGGATCTTGACAGACTTGAACATTGGGTGCTATCTAACAAAACAAAATTCAATGGTGAAAAAAGTAACTTCTACATTTAGGCAAGAATAACAAAATGCACAGGTAGAGTATATGTGGTACCTTGCTCAACAGTAGTAACTGTGAGAGGGATCTAGGAGTCCTAGTTGACAACCATTTAAATAT